>CAHIKZ030004020.1:1497500-1712744 GCA_903632075.3 Acanthosepion pharaonis
GTGACACAATCACTACTGACATATTTTGCTGACCTTAATTGTCGATGTTTAGTGAACCAATTTCCTAGGTTAATTTGCATTGATTTGAATTTCTCCATCGTTTGACAAGTTCAAACTAGTTGGCTTTTTAATCGATTGTTTCATGTTCCAAATGTCAATATCTATTTCACATGATGGTAGCTTTTATTTCTACTCAAGCAAATATCAAAACAACATCGACATTTAGAATTGTCTCCAGACAAAATTATTATGAAGAAACTAAGTTTTACTTGGGAACTGAGTTGTACAATATCTAGTATTGTCAAATTTCATGAGAAAGCAAGGAATTGGTTCTTGAAAAGTTTTGAAAACATTTAATTTTTTTCTGATATATTTAATAGAGAGGAAGATATATGAATAAGCTTATAGCCTTATGATGAAAAAAGTGTTTGTTTTAAATTATAAATATTTATTTTTCAACATAATCTCATTCTTAGTCAATGCACAAAATTTAGTGATGAATATTAACAATATAGTTCAAACATTTTACAGTGAAAATTTCAGATCAAAATTTTAGCTAATAACTACATGCCACTCTTAGAAATGGAAGGAAAAAATAAAGATGGCAGCTTATCATTTTTATGTATCCTTTTTCTTAGTTTGGTTTGGTTTGGTTTGGTTTACAGTATATCAACCTCAATGGGTTATTTAATGCTGACAAGATTTTTATTGCTGGTAATATTTTTTTCCAAAAATGTATTGCTGGTAATATATTTTTTTTTCCAAAATGTATTGCTTGTAATATTTTTCCCCAAAAGTATTGCTGGTATTAAAACCTATTTTTATACTTTCATAGTGTTTTGACCCCTTGGCGGTGTTAACTATTTGCCCATAGCAGAGACCCCGACAGGTGCTACCACCCCCGGTCAGGGTGGACCTGGGAACACCATCAATTAAGAGATGGTTCCATGCTCCTCACAACCTCCTGATCAAAGGCTTTGCTGCCAGATGTAGTTTATCGTCATACCCAGGACAGCCTTTTTCTTAGATTTTTAAATCTAATAACAGAGGACCATATTATAAAACCTGCTTTTTTTGTCTTCAACAGAAAAGATAAGCAAGGTAGTATTATTTGAACTTTTATATTTATTAGAAAATATTGCAATAATATATTTAAGTTATATGATGTCTTATGGTTCCCGTTATTTTGACTAGTGGTTGCTTTCTTTCACAATAAAGCTTCTATATTCTGGTTCTTTTTTTGTTGTACTAAATTTAGATGCTGCAGACGTTTAAAAATATCTATAAACTTTCAAAAGACAAAACAAAGGAAACATCTATTATAAGTTATCATATATAATGTTAAAAAAATGATCAAGCATTTTTTTCAGTTTTCAATGCCAATGACCAATCCACAATAATCTAATTTATTCATCATAAAAGAAGGCAATATAACTGAGGTGTAGATTTTGAATATTTCTGTCTAAATAAGGTCTTGTTCCTATTATACAACAAATTTTTTCACGCCAGCATCCTCATCTTCATTATGGTCTGTCTCATAAGATTGCAGAATACAATAGTTGAAATATGATAAAAACAACAAAAATGAGAAAACTGGTCTCAAAATATCTTTCTGTATCTCTGATTAGTGTTTGATTAAATTTCTGTCTTTTCTACCATGTGTATTTATGTGATTTCTTTCTTTTTTCTGTGACTGCATAGGGATCATTCTTTCTTTCTTCTGTGATTATATAGGGATCATTGTGATTGTATAGAGATCATTCTTTCTTTCTCTCTTTCTTTCTTCTGTGATTGTATAGGGATCATTCTTTCTTTCTCTCTTTCCTTCTTCTGTGATTGTATAGGGATCATTCTTTCTTTCTTCTGTGATTGTATAGGGATCATTATTTCGTTCTTCTGTTATTGTATAAGGGCCATTCTGGTAAAAAAAGGTCCACAAGGATCCATCAACTCAACCTGGAAGCATGCCCCAACCCATAACCTTTGTGGTATAAGGTGCAGGGTTATTTTATGCAAACTTTTAGAAAAAAAAAATCAACATAAAACACTGAGAAATATGTTGTCTGCCTGAAAAGTATTTTAAATATAACAAGAACTGGTTATGCAGTTCTGATGTAACATCACAAGAGAAGATCTTGACTCTCCTCAGCAGTTAGATTCCATTAAGTGGGCCTGTGTGTTGTGCGAACATTACATTCATAAAGAATATATATAAAGTTTTGCTAGAAACTATAGCGAAGAAAACGGCGACTTACCCCGTCAAACCAAGCGACAGCGCGTCGCGTGTATTCTACGACAGAAAATGTGGCGAAAAAGAAAATTACTTACCAAAAAAAAAGGGCACATATTCCGCATTACATGCTGAAAATGGAATATTTGAATTAAAAAACAAGTCCGTTGCAGGAGTCGCTATAAAAGTATGTTGATATGCAAATTACTGAACATCCTCTCCCAGCTGTCGACGAATGGAAAAAAAATGTTCGGCCGATAAAAGCAGTTGGTGTTCTCGAATCGGGGGAAAAAAAAAGTCGGCGATTTTGGCTGCCGAGGGAGTTATTTTTTTTTTTTTTTTTTACTGGTTGCATGCATTGTGATTTGTGAAATAGTACTTGCGAATCGAGTTTTCGGCATTTTCTTTCTGTCCCCGATGTTCGAGTCTGAACTTAGTGATTTATTCTCGGCGACGTGGAAATAATCCGCGACAAACATTTCCTTTGCAATCCCAGATCGCTTACAAGCTATTTCAGCACTATGACGAACAAGACATTTGACGTCAAGTTGATACCAGAGTTTGATGGTTCAGTGACCGGACAAGCAGTTACTGAATGGATTGAGAAGGCTGAACTTGTTTGTGACCTGTGTGGAATTAACATGGCTGATCGTGTTCTTCCTCTGAGGTTGACGGGCGGAGCATTTGCTGTTTACCAGCAGTTAAACTTGGAACAAAAATCAGATGTCGAGCAGATAAAACGTGCTCTGAAGATTGCCTTTGCACCGGATTGTTTCTTGGCTTACGAGCAATTTGCGGAACGCCGACTGCGCCCGGACGAGTCCGTCGACGTGTTTCTAGCCGACTTGAAGAAGCTAGCTGGTCTATTTGGCGGGATATCGGAGCAAGGATTAGCATGTTGGTTCATATCAGGGTTACCAGCGCACGTCAAGCAACTACTGTCTTCCAGTATGGAAGACATGATTACAAACCAACTGTTGGACCGAGCTCGGGCCATAATGAAAGATCAAATTGCAACTGAGGAAATGGTTGCGGCTACCATTTCATCAGGCGGAGCTGATAAACATCCAAATGTTAAACGTCGGGAGAGTATGCGATGTTATCGATGTTCTGGGTGGAATCACTTTGCCAGGGACTGCCCGGTTCGACGAGAAGATGGCCGTTAGGGGACAAGACGTCAGCGCCGGTCTCTTCCATAAGCGAGTTATGAATGAAGCGTTACCCGTCTTGGGTATTTACGTGAACGGAATTAAGAGAGTGGCACTGGTGTACACTGGCTGCTCACAGACACTCGTGAGTAAGTCAGCCTGTCAATCCTGGCGGGTGACAGAGATGAACGTACTCACCGTAAACGGAAATACACTCAAATGTTGCAAGGTTGGAAGTATTAAGCTTGACGTGGACAACGCAAACCCCGTCAAAATCGATGTCTTGGTAGTGGATGGAGAGCTACTGGGATCCGACGCCATTAAAAAGTTGGGCGGACTCCAAATAGCACAGTGTGGCGATGTACAGTTTCCCAAAGGTGGGATAGTCTGTTATACCGCTATTAAAATAGAAGAACCTTATTTCTGCGTCGAATTCGACCCAAACCGGAAGATATGGGTCGCATCATGGAAGTGGTCTGATGGTCGATCACCGGAGAGTTTGAGAAATCGGATGCCCGAGTACCCAACACTAACGGGAGTCAAGGAGGAATACGACCGTGAGCTGCAGACTTGGCTTGATAACGGTTGGTTGCAGCCTTATCCAGAAAAGGAACTCGGTCCTACAAAAGGTTTAATTCCATTGATGGCGGTGGTGCAGAAAAACAAAAATAAAGTGCGGCCAGTATTGAACTATCGAGAGCTGAATGAGTGTCTCGACGCACACACAGACAATGCTGACGTGTGCGCACAGAAACTGAGGGAGTGGTGTCAAAAAGGACCGGATGTCGCTATCCTTGACCTACGGCAGGCCTATTTACAAGTACATATCCAAAGGTCACTTTGGCCCTTTCAAACTGTAATCTTCAAGGGGCGAAGATATTGCTTGACCCGAATGGGTTTCGAGTTGAATGTTGCACTAGCCATAATGAAGGCCATTGTGGACGCCGCGTTGGCGAAATACGAGTCCGTTCGACGGGCAACCTCATCATATATTGATGACATTTATGTTGACGAGAGCATGATTTCAGCAACTCGCGTGAAAGAGCACTTGGCTGCGTTTGGTGTGACTTGCAAGGATCCGGAGCGGTTACGGGACGGCACACGTGTGCTGGATTTGAATGTCGCGGAAGATAACAACACGCTTAAGTGGACACGTGAAAATGGCATTCCATCAGTTCCTGAGGTCCTGACACGACGTAACGTCTTCTCGTGGCGTGGAAAACTGGTGGGTCACGTTCCTGTGTGTGGGTGGCTTCGTGTTGCTGCATCATTTCTAAAACGCAGGACAGTATCGATCACGTCTGGTTGGGACGACGAAGAGACAGATGCTCCCCTTAAGAACATGATTGAGGACATAGCGGAAAGAATACGCCAGGATGACCCTGCACACTGTAAGTGGTGCACAAGCGGACACGCTTATGAGGTATGGGTCGATGCAAGTTCTCTTGCCACAGGGGTTTCGTTGGAGGTTGACGGAAGCTTTGTAGAAGACGCATGTTGGCTGCGGCCTGCAAAGGACGCCTAACATATCAATTTATCAGAATTGAATGCTATTCTGAAAGGGCGTCAATTTAGCATTACAGTGGGGCGCAACGGAGCTACACCTCTTCACAGACTCCGCGTGTGTGCACCGGTGGGTATCAAACATGCTCACTGGCAAAGCCAGAATACGAACTAAGGCGGCAAGTGAGATGCTGATCCGGAGGCGTTTGAGTACTCTTGAAAAGCTGATTCAAGAGTATAAGTTATTGATCACGATAAGTTTAGTAACGTCGAGTGAGAATCGAGCGGATAAGCTCACCAGAGTACCGCAAAGATGGTATGAGATGATAAAGAAGGAAACCGAACCAACACGCCCGATATGCGCTTCCATGGTGAACGAAACCTCTCCTGATGAGATACGTGCCATACATTGCCAGAGTGGACATCCTGGCGTGAGACGAGTCTACCCTACGACATCCAAGGCGGCCGTCAAGGCAGTGGTCAGAAAATATAAAGAATGCCAGTCAACTGACCCAGCCTCAAGTCGTTGGCCTCGTGGCAACCTAAGTGTGACTGAAATCACCAGGATAAAGAGAGCTGCTTGATTTGTGATAGTGAGATCAGGGGGGTGTATAACGAAGAAAACGGCGACTTACCCCGTCAAACCAAGCGACAGCGCGTCGCGTGTATTCTACGACAGAAAATGTGGCAAAAAAGAAAATTACTTTCCAAACAAAAGGGCACGTATTCCACATGACATGCTGAAAATGGAATATTTGAATTAAAAAACAAGTCCGTCGCAGGAGTCGCTATAAAAGTATGTTGATATGCAAATTACTGAACATCCTCTCCCAGCTGTCGACGAATGGAAAAAAAAATGTTCGGCCGATAAATACAGTTGGTGTTCTCGAGTCGGCGATTTTGGCTGCCACGTTGGTTGGCGAGGGAGTTATTTTTCTGACTGGTTGCATGCATTGTGATTTGTGAAATAGTACTTGCGAATCGAGTTTTCGGCATTTTCTTTCTGTCCCCGATGTTCGAGTCTGAACTTAGTGATTTATTCTCGGCGATGTGGAAATAATCCGCGACAAACATTTCCTTTGCAATCCCAGATCGCTTACAAGCTATTTCAGCACTATGACGAACAAGACATTTGACGTCAAGTTGATACCAGAGTTTGATGGTTCAGTGACCGGACAAGCAGTTACTGAATGGATTGAGAAGGCTGAACTTGTTTGTGACCTGTGTGAAATTAAAAAGGTTGAACGTGTTCTTCCTTTGAGGTTAACGGGCATTTTCTTTCTGTCCCCAATGTTCGAGTCTGAACTTAGTGATTTATTCTCGGCGACTATGGAAATTATTTGAATGACTAGTGATCTATGTCTTTAACAAATAGAACACCTGAAAATGTTGAATCTGAATTCAAAAGAAATCGACAATTGACAGTGTGAGAATTAGTTTTGGTGATTCAAAATTACCCAGAATGTGTGGGAAAATGAAATAAGACCAATAAATGAAATAATAATAATGAATAATAATAAAAAAAGAAAAAGAAATATATTTTCCCATGATGCTAAGAACTGGAAATATGATTACCTCACTTGCCTTCAGAAAATGCTGTTAGGTGGTGCTGTTGAAGTTTATAAAAAGGCAAATATTTCCTGACTAACTCATTTTATCCCCCTTCCTCCAAGATGTAGTACCACGTGGTAATTATGTTCTCACTGAGAAACATTTGTTTTGCTGATGACTGAACTCTCTTCTTCCACATTCCACCACATGGCAATTGCATGTGTCTTCCAAAACCTCAACCTATGAAGTAATGCAATTTATCTCTTTGGTTGTTCCAACTCAGTGCAAGGCTGACTTGAGGTGATCATTGTAACAATACATACTGACTTACCTGTAGACCAAGAAAAAGAAAATGGACATCTCACAGCCATGTTTAAACTTTCCAACAATAAAGTAAGTCCAGACTTTCCTTTGGTTGTTCCAACCCTGAGCAAGGGTGACTTGAGTGTGACCAAGATAACAATATTTATGCTTACCCTAACTCCTGGAACAAACAGAAAACAGATATACCCAAGAAACATTAAGAACTTTGTTTCACTACAGTTATCATAAAAAAGAATAAACAGTCTGTGGTTGAAACTCAAGTTTTGCATGCTTCTATTTTTAATTGTTTACATATATGAACATTCACCTTCACTTTAAATGAACCTTTTCAACTTCCATAAAAGTGTCCAGCTATTTTTATCAATTCTTCATGTCTTGTACATAGTATTTTGCCAAGATATCATATCACTTAGGTCTTCCAGTACCTTCAGAGTCCAGGTTTGGTTATCTTTGCTTTCTGATTTTTCCCAAAATTACTTTTATGAATTACTAAATCTGCTGCTAAGAAAGTTGATTCATTGTTTCGTGCTAGACAATTCTTCTCACCTGAATCTTGCACCTTTGTAAGTCAACCACTCATCTGTATATTGAATATTGTTGTCTTATCTAGAGATTCTTGACAAAATCCAAAGAAGAATTTGCAATATTATTGGTCCTGGCCTGACATCTCAGTTTCAATTGCTGTCCAACTGCCATAAGGTAACTTACCTGTTCTTTATCTATTCATGGCATTTTTTTCTGATGAACTTTCCTCTTGGGTACATCAACTTCATGAATTTAAGTTTAGTACTAGATTGGCAGCTAGGTCTTGTCATTTTATGGCTGAAATTGCTAGATGTAACCATAAGTGTTATTCTAATAGTTTCTCTTGCATTTCTCACCTGTATAAAGTACTAGCAGTAGAGCCCGGTGTTGCCCGAGGATGTAACAGTAAGAGATAGATCAAGTATTGACCATCATAAAGACTGAAAAATAAAATTGACAAAGATTATTGTTTAAGGTTGACGGTCATGCATGTCTTAGTTTTTTTTTGTTTTTTTTTTTGTTTTGTTTTTTTATGAATTGGTCAAACCCAAACTCAAACAAAAACATTGTTTTCAATCGTTATGAGTCTATCGATTGAATAAAATTTTATTATAAACAATTGTCTCGAAAATGGAATTTTTAAAGCATTCTGAATGTAAAAATAAAGAAAAAAGTGTGCAAGACAATAAGAAACACTACCTGCCAAAAAAAGTGAAGTTTTGTTGAAATCGGTTGAAAAATGTAGGAAATCCGATCCCATATATAAAGGAACACACACAAACAACCTGGGTTTTAATAAGTATAACTCGATATGAGCTGTCCCCCTTTCATTCTGGCGATAGAATCATGTTTTCAAATTGATTTCGTGCAAAAACAATTGTGTTTTTCTAATTTTTGGCACTGTCAGAACCACCGCAAGGTAATTTTATGCAGTCTTGTGAAGTTTTGTTGAAATCGGTTGAAAAATGTAGGAAATCCGATCCAATATATAAACGTACACACACACACACACACACACACACACACACACACACACAATCTGCGTTTTATAATAAGATTTTTGAGACTTAAACATGCATCATTGAAAATTATTTGAATGAATCATACAGCCTCCAATAAATTACTTAATGAACAAAGCTCAGACTAAAATTTAGGTAGTAATTTTTTTAAATCTGACCAGAAATCTTATGGCTTCTTGCTTTCCTGCCAACTATGATCTTCAAAAATTACAATGCAGCATTGTCATCTTCTCTCTTTCACAGTTCTGTTCTTTTTATTGTCCTTTCTCCTCAGTAACATTTTCTTAGTTTCTTTCACTCTCAGTAACTCCTTACATTTTAGTGGCTTTATTGCCTTGCTTGGGGTGAAAGGATTTAAAAAAAAGAGATTAGACATCCATCAGTCTCAGGAGAGTATGGATTTATGGATGATGTTTCAGGCCTAGTGTGTCAACTGTTGCTTCCTGTCTCTTGTGTACATAAGGCCTGTGTAGAAAGATATTAAAGACTGTAAGCCATACAATAGTCAATATTGCTGAAATGGTCCAATGGAAAAGCAAACACTGTTTCAGTACCATCACAAGAGTGGTCAAGATGTTGCTGAATACAACCATGAACTTATTCAAGGAACCTGAATCTGGATTATTTTTCTCTTCTGGTTTAACCCCCAAAGTATTTCCCATGAGTGAGTATAGCCAGAGTATAGTGGAGATTTTAAATCAGTGTTTTCCTTCACTTAGAGAAGTTACCTTCCTGAATTTATGACCCACATTGGTCTCATGTATACATACATATAAATGCATACATATGAATGCATACATATGATTGCATATATATATATCAACCTCTTGAGTGAGAGAGAGAGAGAGAGAGAGAGAGAGAGAGAGAGAGAGATTAATTAAAGATTAATGAGAATACAACATGGTAGTTAATGTCAGTCCTAAAAGAGGACTTTGCAAATTGTTTTAATATATGTAATCAGGGCTAATGCAAGGGTTTCATGACCCCCCCCCACTGACATAGGGCCCTCCAAATCTATGATATACCTCTCTGCCACATCTCAATTTTCATGAGGTTGTATTCATATAAAACACACATTTTATTCAATTATATACAATAATGGATCATATGCAATGTAGGTGAACAATTCAACTAGAAAAGCTGAAAATAAATACAATATATCTAAATACAAATTAGACATATCATAATACATTTTTCCTCTAAATAAATCAACAATGTTTTGCGGCAATCCTTAATACCAACTTGAGATTTTAAAAAAGTGGAAGAATTTTAACAGATTCAAAATTACGGATAGAAATAGTGTATTTTTATAGAGTTTTTTTTTTTGTGGGGGTGACTTAGCATGAGCAAATCAAATTCACAGATTTGGGTGAGAAAACATCCAGAATGTTGTCAAAATCCGTGAACATTTTTCATCCTTTTATAGTCAGTTGTGCTTAGTTTAATTTGTAACATATAAATGTAGGTAGAAAAAAGCAAATATTGATGAGATAGTGAGATTCACAAATCACTACTCGGGGCCCCAATCAGGCTCAACCCCCATCCCATCCCTGGTTGAGGGGTTCATGGGTAGTATGCACCGGCCCTGTATGGAATGGATGCTGGGATCCCAAGTGGAGTACTTTGATATGAACTCACGTGCCATTAATGGTTAGATTATTTCCAGACAAGCCTTATACTGGAATTGGCCTTTGTGTAACAGACCCTGAAGGGACCAGTACATGTGTTAGCAGGCTTAGAGACCTTCCTACTTAGTAGTAGTGTGATATCAGTATTTTTTATATTATATGCTAATTGGAATATATACTTGACAAACACAGTGGATAAAATAAGTAAAGGTTTATTGTAAAACCAGTACAATAAGAATAAAGGTAACAGTTATGAACAAGGTTGTCGCAAGTCAATCCAGTAGTGAGTGCTACTATCGGAAGGTCAGTAGTTCTCATGTAAGTCTGAGTTGTACTCAACAGATCCCAGCAAGACAATATTTACTAGCCCCCACCATGAGGGTAGATGTGGCACAAGACCAAGTTTAACGTGAGACATCCGAGCCTGTAGGCTTGGCCAAAAATTCTCCGTAGAACCCACATAAATAGGTTTGGCTCTGTCTATGTCCCCAGACGAGGCTATGCCAAAGGGCAGTCTCATCTGGGTTCCTCTCTGCCCAAAGGCAGAGAGTTCAACAGCACAGCTGGAACAGATTCTAGCTAGTATATTTATTAACCTCCCCATGTGATCAGATGTGATAAAAGGTCAGGTTTAATGTGGGGCATCCGAGCCCATAGGCTCAGCCAAAAATTCCTGTAGACCCCATATAAAATGGAGTCAGATAGCTGTTTCCCAAGACAAGACTCTGCCCTTCAGCAGAGCCTCATCTGGGAATCCTCTCTGCTTGGAGGCAAAGAGTTCGACCAGCACAGCTGAAAAAGATTCCAGCTAGTGTATCTAGCAACTGCCCTACGCAGTCAAATGTGGCACAAGGCTGAATTTAATGTGGGGTTTCCCGAGCCTGTAGGCTCGGTCATAAAATCCCCGTAGACTCCACATAATCATGATCGGGTCAGTCTACCTCCTCAAAGTGTCTCTCCACCTGAAGGCAGAGAGTTCAACCAGCACAGCTGAAAAAGATTTCAGGTAGTCTCTGTAGTCCGTTGACTTACAGATACTTATAGGTAGCTACTACCTATAGTGTAGTCACTCATGGAGATGACAGGTTATTACATTACATCAGTATTAATAGAGTTATGATCATGAGGATAAATTTTTTTATGTTCCATAAAATATAAAAATAGACATTTATCACATATATACATAAATATGTTTAACTGTAATTTCTGTGAGTCTGCTATTATGTGACCTTTTGGGAGTAAAGCAACTACTGCATGTTCTTTTAGCTACTGCTGGTCTATGAGGCAACATGGTAAATATATGCTCCCTACTAAGTCTAAAATTTTCCTCTAAGATACTATATGTCTCTTTATCATTTCTTTGTTTTTGTTCTAAATTGTTATTGTTTCTGTTTGAAAAATGTTTTCCTTGTTTGTGTATTTCTTTGAGATGTATTTTCTTTATCCATTTCCCTTTTGGGATATATAGTGATTTACTAAGCATGGCTTAGATGTTGAAAGAATAGAAGTCCAAAGTATAGAGCACCCAGTGAGGATCAAACTCACTACTCAATTATAATTGATTTTGTAATTGATTGATTTATTTTTTTTGTTTAACGGCACATCAACTCCTTATGGGTCTTTTAATGCAGAAATTTACTTTTTTCAACAACTTTAAAATAATTTGATAATTTTACTGTTAATGTATTGTTAAAAATGTATTGCTGATATTTTTACTATAAAAATGTATTTTTATACTTTCACAGTGTTTTCTTTTTGTTTGGGGAGGTTCACTATTTGTGCATAACTGGGACCCTAACAGGTGTTACCACCTCATATCAGGGTGGACCTGGGAACAACAGCAATTAAGATGTGCTTTCATACTCCTCAAATCCTCTCAACACTTGATCAGAAACTTTGCTGGCAGATGTAGTTTACCGTCATACATAGGACTTTTTTCTTGTAATACAATGTTGCTAACCATAACACCATGGAAAAGTACCCCCCTTTTAAGAGACATATACTGTTTATTTGCTTCTAATTGTTTTTACATAAAAGAGAGAGAAGTATATAAAGAGAAGGGTAGAGAGAGATAGAAAAAGAAGTGTTTTTATATGAGAGAGAACCATAGACAGAGAAGTATAGAAAGAGAAGGGTAGAGAGAGAGAGAGGGAGATAGAAAAAGACATGGGTTTTTATATGAGAGAGAAGTATAAAGAGAGAAGTGTAGAAAGAGAGAGGGAGAGAGATAGCAAGAGAGACAGGTTTTTAAGAAAAATAAATGCCTTCTTTTAATTTGAATATTTTTTATATTTTATTTTCATATTTTATTTTTTATATTTGGGCACACCACAATAGTCCCCCACACAAAAGTGGAGCTAGTGAGCATCTAAGCTAGTGATATTTAAAAATAGAAATTATTATTTTTCTTCCAGCTAATTTTTCTTCCTTAAATTAGTTTGACTATTATCATTATTATTATTATTATTATTATTATTGGCATTCTTGACGACTGTTGTGCTATTTTCTTCATCTGTCATGTACTTTGCTTCATCTGTTTTACTGAGATTTATTTTATTGGTAGCAGACCATAAGGTTTTAACCTATCAACTGATACCTGTGCATTAGTTTCATTGTTCATACCAATCATGGAATTCTTAGTTGACCATTTCAGAACTTTGTAGGACCCCATATATGGCATTTCTAACAGTCTTCTAACTCAATCAGCCTTAAAACATTCTGTTGCAGGAACTCAGTTATTTTTGGATGAGGTGATGGTGTCCTTCACCAAAATTATGTGCCTCAAATTGTACTATGGATTTAACTAAAACCTGTTTATATTTGTTGCTGATGGCGGTATCTCTCCTCACATTGGGTTCGTCAACCAAAGATGTAAGATCAATATGGAGGTGTCAGTGTCTGCAGTAAACAGTAAAAAACCTAATTCATTAGGTGAGCTATGCATGCCTAGCCGAACTATTGGTATCATGCTTATCCATGACTCTTTATGAGTCATTATGGTTGTTTTTGGTGTGCAGTGAGCTCTCTAAATGAAACCATTAGCTTGAGGATGATATATGGTAGTTCTTAATCTATAGAAGCCTACTTCTTTTGACAGTTCTTGGAATAATTCACTTTTGAATTGACTCTCTCTGTCTTTGATAGCATATAGTGGAACTCCAAACCTAGCTATCCACATGCTTATAAATGCATCCACCACGGATTGTACAGTTATCTCTGTTAGTGGTTGCATTTCAATTCAGTGAGTTGCATGATTGATACAAGTTAGGAGATATCTATAGGGGCTTAGTTATGAGTTTGGATTACTTCAGTCTATAGGAAGAGGACCAAGAATATCCAGGTGAACTGTTTGGGAGTAAGATGATGATAATTTAAAATTGTAGATAGCAGATTTTGTGTGTTTGTAAAACTTAGACTATTGACAAACAACACATTCTGCACAGAACTGATTAATAGTTTTGTCTGTGTTTGACCAAAAGTACCTGGATCTTATTAATTTTGTAGATGGTCCAATTCCTGGATGTTCCTGTATCTATTCTATGGTAGACTCTACAGTACTCTTTGTAATATTATGAGATGAAATAATACTAGGGTACTTATCTATCCATTTTTGTATGGAACTAGGTAAATCAAAATCATTTACTACCAAGTTCACTGAAGTTGATGATAAATTTACCTTAACTTGTCATTCCATAACTGTATCCCTAATGCCTCTATTTCTGCAGTCTACGATTAAACCAAAATTGTTTAAAAAGTCAAGTCCCAATAATGGATTGGTCATGTCTGTGACCAAGAAAATCCATTGAAACACTCTTCTTAAACAGTGTATCTTCACTTCTCTGTTGGCTTGATCCTGGCAGCTTAAATTCTTACTACTGGCAGTAGAGATAGACACAAGTGTTGACTCTAAACTAACACCTTGTCCTAAAGAAGATGATAAAATGGAGATACTAGCAGCTGTGTCTATGATAAAATTGATCTTAGAAGCTATTTTAGTGATGACTTTTAAAAGTGGTGGATCGTAAGGGACTGGTACTGTCAACCGAACTAGTTTTTTCTGACTCATTAAGGATGGGAGAGGTAGGACAAGAATTTTGTAATATTTGTACATTATGTTTTATTTGTTTTTATCTACACCATGGTTTACATGTCCTGACCTATTTTGTATAGTAGAGATATGCTTGACATACTTTTGGCTTTTGTTTTGGATGAAAAGGTCATAGACCCACAGGTATCTTACTACTTTGGTTTTGTTCAGAATTTGTTATTTTGTCACTTGTCTCTTTATGTGACAGATGTAACACAGATGTGTTAACTAGCAAGAGCATGAGCACATCAGATAATTTCCCTAATTCAACTAAAGGCATCTCTGTCTGGGCAACTATAACTAGCACTAATTGTTAAGGTAGGGCTCAAATAAACTTGTGCCTAACAATTTCTTTGCTCATGCCTATAGGGGTAGCTATGGCCAGAATGTTCTAGAGATAAACTGGCAGACAACCAACTATTGTGGTGGTTTTCATCAACTTCTCTAAAAGTTCCAGTTTAGTCTTTTCATAAGCTGACATGACAGATTGCTTTGAGTGTTTGTAATCTTTTGACTGCAAAACAGATGCATGTAAATTTGTAACTACATCAGGTGTTAGTGCGATTCGAACTTTAGAATATTTACTATCCTTGGCTGTAACTTTCCTGAGGGTGAATTGCACTTCTATAATGATAAACCATACTGCTATGCTTGCCTCCATAAATTGGAGAGCCTTAAGGTTAATTTGCTACATTTTCTAGTGACATTTCTTTTTTTTTATATGGGGGTATGGTAAACTGGATAGATAGATAGATAGATAGATAGACCAAGAAGAGAATCACTTGTTTGTTCATTTGATGAGGTCTTCTTGGTGATGACTTGTTTTGTTGTAACTTACTTCTCAGTCTGATGAAATCATTTATGTCAAATATTGAGTTAATTCTTGTTCCTTTTATTTTTGTTTTGTGTGAGTTATTGTGTCCAAAGTTCTGATAAAGTCAAGATGTACAATTAGTATGACTACTACTACTACTATTTTTATCAACATTCTTGTTGACTGTTGTGCTATTTTCTTCATCTGTCATTTTTTTTGCTTTATCTGTTTTACTGAGATTTATTTTATCTTTAGTATATCTCTCTGTCTCTCTGTCTCTATCTCTCACTCTCTCTATATTATATATATATATATATATATATATATATATATGTGTGTGTGTGTGTGTGTGTATTCCTTGATTTATACTTTTTAAAATCAAAAGATATTACCAAGATATAAATAAAATATTTTAAGGAAAGTAATAATAATGTGTAAATATGGACTTTTTTTCTTTTTTACAATTTCAATAAAAAAAGCAGAAATACATAGAATATTATTCAGTTTCCCTTTTAAAAAGATTAAGCAGTCAGTTTACGAATATTAAAATGCATTTCTGTAAGAAATGAGACAAAAATATACAACAGGAGGACAATATATATATATATATATATATATATATATATATATATATATATATATATATATGAAATAAATCCTAAAGAAAGAACAACCATATATATATATATATATATATATATATATATATATATATATATATATATATATATATATAAATAAATGAAATAAATTCTAAAGAGCCAGGAACGACCTACCCTAGGTTTCAGCTAAACGGATCATCAGAGTAAGCCAGTTTACCGTTTATGTAAAGCCTAGGTAGATTGTTCCTGGCTCTTTAGGATTTATTTCATTTAGCCCTGCTCTACTTAGCATATTGAGCACTATATGTTTTAGCTTTAATACTTGCTTGGGGTTTTTTCTTTGGACTAAAAACTTAAGGCACTGGATGATTTATTTTCCTCGGGTACCAATTTGTTTTGATAGACTTACAAGTTGTGCTATCCGAGGTTTTTTCTAACTGAGTATTACTAGTATAATAATAATAATAATATATTTGTTATATTCTTTTGTATATTCTTTTGTAACTAGAGATGTGACCTGATGAACCGGGAAAAATATATTTTCTGGTGAAATAAATTATAGTCATGGAACCTTAAGGTTGTCTATTTGCTCTGGTTTTACATTGAACTTTCTGGATCACATCCTCTTTGGAATTATCCACATAGATTAACAAACCCTTCATTACCTTACTATATATATGTATTATATACACAAGGTTCAAGGGGTAAATTGTGGCCATTTCATATTTCTAATTTCACATATGCACGTTGTTTGTTTTTGATTATGTTGACTGTAGAGTATAGTAGGGTCAGTCAGGCACCATCTATGAGAAAAAGAGCACCATGACGCAATTCACTCCACCATCTACGAGAAAAAGAGCACCATGATGCAATTCACTCCACTAGAAATTTGAAAGCAGCATGCTGTACTAATTGGTATTCATGCCAGAAGCTCAAATATGAACATTTCAGAGTGTTTAGGCGTCAATCTGAGGACAGTACAGAGGATTCAGAAAGAGTTGGATGAGTCTAATGGTGATTATGAAAGTGTTTGGTGTGATCACTAATGATGGCAATGTTATGCCTCCATTTATCTTCTCACAGGGACTCAGACTCAACATAGAGTCTTACAGCATGTGCTTTCAGAAGGTCGTGATACTCTGGGTTAAGAGGATGGCTGCTGGAAGACCCTATGTCTGGCAACAGGACTCTTCACCATGCCACACAAGCAGGACAACATAGACATAACTGTCAGACAATTTCTGTAATCACATCACTCCTTACATCTGTCCACATAACTCTCCAGACTGCAACCCCCTTGATTATTATGTGTGGGGTGCAGTTGACCAAGAGACCAACAAAACTCCTTGTAACACCAAAGATGAACTGAAGGCAAGGATTATGGCAGTATTCATCAACTTAAACAAGGAGACCATCTAGAAGAGTTGCAGGAGATTATATATATATATATATATAGAGAGAGAGAGAGAGAGTGAGAGAGAGAGAAATTAATTTTTATTATAATTCTAGTTTATTACCAGCATAGTATCCATAAAAATGACCAAACTGTTTAAATATTGATCAGCAAATTTGCCTTGGATACAAGTTCTTGTGTTCTTTGTCTCAGATCAAAATATAGCCATAGTCTTTTGTCTCAGAACAGTGTGTAATATTTTTGCACTTTATGGACACAAAAGTGCACACACACACACACACACACACACACACACACACACACACACACACACACACACATGAATACAAAAAGAGATATACAGTTGTGAATTATCCTTATTGTGACTTAATAAAGCGATGGTACTAATGAAAACATTGTAATTAATTATTTTTATAATAAAAACTGTATACTTAAATTTGTGGCCTGTGTAACATGTATTGGTTTTGAAAATGGAATTGGTGAGCCAAGTTCAAATTCTAAGCTCATCTGTTATATTTACTTTCACACTAAAGCCCTTGGAAAAGGCATAAATCCATCTCTTTTTCTCTTTTAGCCTTGGATAGTAAAGAGTCTAAGAGAAGAAAATTCCAAACTACTATCTTACCCGAGAGTGTATGGCAATTCACAAATAATAAAAAAAAGGAATCTGTAGAGAGTCATGATTATATACATCCTGGACAGTCATGAGATTAAAAAAGCTCTCCTTTTGTACCCCCATATATATATATATATATATATATATATATATATATAGATAGATAGATAGATAGATAGATAGATAGATAATATTAGTGGTCAATATATATATATATATATATATATATATATATATATATATATATATAAATTCCCAAGAGGATAGAATCCAAGTAGAACTCAATGTCTAGGACAGAGTAAGAATATAATATAAAAGTTTCAAACTAATATTCCATGGTTATAATTTATTATATTGTAATTGGAATCACGATCCAATTCATCAGACCTACCAATTCAAAAAGACTTGGTAGAAGGCTGATGAATTGGATTGTGATTACAATTTCAATGTAATAAATTATAACCATGGAATATTAATGTTTGAGCCTTTTATATTATATATATATATATATATATGGGCAGCAATCTCACTTTTATGCAAGTTTCATTTAAAGACAGCTGACAAGGTACTGCAATTTCTTGTGTTCATCTAAGAGTTTGGTAAGTTTCCATGTGAGTTTAAAAGAGTCCTAATTGAGCTGTGGTCAGAGAGATGTAATGTGAGTCTTCTTGATAGGATGCAGTAGTATGTCTAATATAATTATTAATGAATTTGGTTTGATCAGGAATATAGTTCCTTCAGGTACATGTGAATTTAAACATGTGCAACATTTAAACCCACACAGAGACCTACTAAATTCCATCTGCAACACACTCGTAGAAAATGCAGCCATAATAGTCTCATCCACATGTAAAAAGGGCAGAAAATAGTGGAAGCATTAATATTTAAAAAGGAAAAGCCAGCACTCAATAACAGTAACTATGAACATGGCCAAAATATGCTGACCCTGTTTAGAAAATAAAAAAAAACATTCCATCACTCTAGATATGTATATAAAAAATCTACATAAAAAACAAATCCTTGATAATTGCTAATTGAACAGCTAAAAGTGCCTGGATATACTGAACATTTGGACAGTTTTTACACACTTTATGTCCAGAAAAGAAAACACTGATAAAAAACTGAATAAAAAGCTTAATTATAGTACCTTGTCAGTTATATTTAATTATATATATATATATATATATATATATATATATACACACCAAAATAAATAAACACTAAAATAGTGGTTTCAAAATTGTATACATTAAAAAGTGTTTAATTTCAAGTAAGAAAAATCAAACCTGTAGAGCAATTTAATATCCTAAAAAGATTAAAACACTGAATGGAACATTACTGTGATTTTGAATGTCAAGGTTTCCTCAGGTGGTTCACTGAGTTAATGACCTGATGCAACCTTGGCAGTCAAAACTGCAGTAATGTTCCATTCACCATTTTAATCTTTTTAAGATACATAGTGTATATTTAGGCAGCATATTTTCATTCAAACAGGTTTGTTTAAATAATTTGCATATATATATATATATATATATATATATATTCAAACAGGTTTGGTTAAATAATTTCAGCATATTATATCGATTAGTTTTCATTATGATCCTTTCAAGTTCACGGATTAATTTCTTGGTAGCCTTTGGTAATTTTCTTAATCAATTTTCTAAGGCTGCAAGAAATTAATCTGTGAACTTGAAAGGATCACAATGAAAATTAATCGATATAATATACTGAAATTATTTAACCAAACCTGTTTGAATATATATATATATATATATATATATATATATATATATATATATGGTAAAAATAGAGTTTTAAGGTATATTATAGTAAAAGTGCTAGGATAGAGCATGTGTAAATATAAGAGTGAGCACTGAGGTCAACACTGAGTGGTGATAGTCTGTTTCATGCTTGAATGCAATCTTTAGGCCATATACATATACATATATATATATATATATATATATATATATAAGGAGTTAACAAATTTTATTTATAATCCAATATTATTTCTTATGAGTTTAAATGTTATATTTAGTGGATACATGTACTTGAGTAGACATTTCTATTTTTATACAGTGTAAATTCTGGGGTTTCACTCACATCATGACAGCAGAAATTAGGCTGATGTTCATGGCGATAAAAGCATACTTGACAGGAAATAAAATGTACACAAATAACAGGTAAAGCATGGTAAATTATATTTTAATTTCATACAATTAATTTATATTTTTTTGTGTGTATTGGTGTGCATATTTTGGGGGTTACAATTGTTTTATGGTACATGCAATAAAAGGGAGAAATTACTCCATGTTATTACACGTCATATTACAGAGAGAAGTTGGACACATGTTGCCCATACCAAGGTTTGTGGTGAAGAGATTGAATTTAATGGCAAGAACAGTTTTTGTTGCATGCTGGGAGTATTTTTATTTAATTTATTTTATACAGTGTTTTTATGTTATTATTTTATTTTATATATAATTTTAATTATTATTATTAATTTATATTTATTTTTATTTATTTATAATAATAATAATAATATCCCTACAAGATCTATGCCTACTTAATAAAGAAAATATTCTTCCAGACAAGGTTTGAACCTGCATGCCCCTTGTATGAGAAACCATCTTTAAACATGGATGTGACTGTCAGTGGTCCAAACAAGAAATGTATATTTCTTTATTAGGGTAATTGAACTGTTTTACCTGGATGCTTGAGCTTCAGATGTTAACAAGTTTGGAAACAGAAAACTGATTTTAAAACTGGATTGTAGCAGATTGGTGGGACACTATACCTCTTTTCTTGCAGCTCCCTAAAAATGCCACCATTGATCTTGGAAGCTGAACAGAATTGTCCCTGTGTAGCAACTCTCCAATAAATCTCCTATTCTACACAGCTACAGGTATCATCACAAGGTAATGGTCAGTAAAGAAGAGGTTTTATGATGATTATTATTGCTGTCAGAAATTTTTAAAAGCACTGAGATATTTATTTAGAACCTATAAAATGAAAGTGTTTAGCGAGCTTATCTTACAGTTAATTATGACTATAGACTATTTAATCTGCACTAAGTGTTCTGCACCTGGAGACTGGTACTAAACTAAGCTTAGTTAATAATATTACTTTTGCTGTAATTCTCATTACATGCCCTAAATTTATAGGCTTGTTCTAGATGAATTAAAATGCCATTACTACTGCAGTGAATGTGATTATCACTAAATTAAACAAGACTTGTGATAGACTAAATTAACCTTAGACAATATTATTACTGCTGCAGTGAGTTTAATTTCCACTGGGTGTGCCTTACATTTTTTATATTGTGTCTAACTAAGTTAAGGAGATAAGCTAGGAAGTAAAATGAGAACACACTGAAAAAACTATTTGGACTAATGTTAACTATATTTTTATATGTATATTCATTGACACCCAAAAATTTATTTCTGCTGTTAAATATTTGTAAAAAGTCATTTTGGGAATAACAAATTGTGTGATAATTTTTCCTAACTTGTTTCCCTGACTTTAACTTGTTCACTGCTACAAATAACTTTCATCAAATTGCCGGTTAAGTTTTACAGATATGACAAGGTATTAATCTTTTATAAGTTGGTAGCACTTCTCTCTGCAACAAAGGAAACATGGTCAAACATGTCCACAATAAGAAGGAGCATCAAGTGACACTACTTTTTTTTAACTACCTTCACTCTTTGGCAATGTTTCTTTCTTTAAAAAGCAATAATTAGAATTGAAATAAAACATATGATGAAAATGAATTTATACATTTTTTTTGTTCTTGAAAATGAATATTTTACCGTTTTTGTTGTAAATTAAAAATTGGAAGCAAAACAACATGTTCATTTTATAAACATTTCCTATTTGTTTCCTTATCCTATAATTCTATTAGATTCTAATCCATATTTGATTCCAATTAATATATATATATATATATATATATATATATTGATAATTAGTAGGGATAATTCCAAAGAGGATATAAATTCAAAGAGAGCTCAATGTAAGAACAAAACAAATATAATAATGATGAAAGTGGAAACTTTAGAAATCCATGATAATAATTTATTTCACATGATCAGACAGTGTTATAATAATTTATTTCACAAGGTCAGAGAGTGTTGTAAAATTGTTTGGCCTGATGAGATGGGAGCAGGGGAATCAGTCCAATCCCATGAAATAAATTATTACCATGGATTTCTAAAGTCTCCATGTCAACAATATAACAAAATTCCCAGAACAATTCTGTTGATAAGACAAACTGGTATAAGATTTTTTCATTTATCTGAAAGAAGAACCTGCTAGATGAGATGCTTGAGCAATTAAGCCTCTAGTACTTAACCACCTGCCACTTTTTGGCCAATAGTTAGAAGGATCAGCAAGTTTGCTTAAGTCCTTAAAGACTGGAACTACAAAAGAGAATTTCTAACAAGCAATAAGACATTTATTATGGAATTTAGAAAGAACAGGAGCCAGTTCGGGAGTACATTTCTTAAGGACTATTATAGGGATACCAGCAAGTCCACATGCTTTGAGGGAATACAGTTTAGAGATGATAGCTGAAACCATGCACTGAGTTATATGCATATCACTCAATAGAGACTCAGTTCTAATTCGAAAGTCAGGCAAAGATAATTCTGTGTATAAGACAAATTGGTATAAGAATGACAATTGAAAAAACATCTTAGTTTTTTGCTGACATGTTTCCAGAGAGAGACTTATGCAGGAATATCTCTCTCATTTTAAATTTTGGATTTAAAATGTAACTATGAAAACAAAAATATTTCGATTCACTTTTGCCTTCATAAAGTCGGAAGATGAAACACATCAACAAGAACTAAGATGTTTTTCCAATTGTAATTCTTATGCCATACATACATATATAATAATGGCTATAAATAAATATAGTAAAATTTCCAGAACAATTCTGGGGATAAGACAAATTAGTATAAGAATGACAATAGGAAAAAAATCTTAGTTTTTGTCGACGTGTTTCGTCTTCCGACTTTATCAAGGCAAAACTGAATTTAAATATTTTTGTTTTCATAGTTACATTTTAAATCCAAAATTTAAAAAGAGAGAGACTCTTTGAAAATGAAAACATTTCGATTCAATTTTGTCTTGATAAAGTCAGAAGATGAAACATGTTTGTGATGTCCGCGCGATTATAAATAGAACCCACTTGGTTGAGGTGGAAACTCTTATACAGTATACAGCAAACCTGGTGATGAGGATGTAACAATTTAACAAGCTTCGAATTAACGAAACACTACCCCCTCAACAGTAGCAGTACCGAAACCAAACGGAAAAATTAGAATATGTGCTGACTTATGCGTGGCAAATAAAGCAGTGAAACACACTCGCTATCAAATATCAACAGTTGAACAGTTACTGAGTGAAATTGGCAATGCAAACGTTTTCTCAAAAATCAACCTAAACTCTTATTACCACTAAATAGAACTGGATCCTGAATCTAGGGACATCACTACCTTTTCATGCAACTCTGGAATCTACCGATGTAAGGTACTGGTTATGGGCATTACATCCGCAGCCGAAGAAGAGCAACGATTGCTTCAACAAATCCTTCAGAAAATCCCTAACTGCTGCAATGGGGCAGACAACATTCTAATCTGGGGCAGAGACAAGAGAACATAACAGAACCCTAGATATGGTATTAGGCACATTGAAAGAAAACAACCTCACAATTGCAGAGCACAAAAGCATATTCCATAGTGAAGAAATTGAATTCTATGGTTTTATAGTGTCCAATACAGGGATCAGACCGACTGACTCGAAAATAAAAGCAATCAGAAATTTCAAAAACCCTGAAAACGTCCAGGATATACATAGTTTCTTAGGTCTAATCAATTACCTCACAAAGTTCATTCCATGACTGGCAACACTCAATGAACCATTAAAAAAGTTAACGCGAGCAAACATGGAATGGCGGTGGATGGAGGAAGAAGAATCTTGTTTTCTTATGCTGAAGAATGCAGTCATTCAGAGCAAACCACTCATACACTTTGATCCAAAACTGCAAACATCTGTTATAGTAGATGCCAGTCCCATGAGACTAGGAGCAATACTTTGCCAAAACAAACAAGGGATGCTCATCCCCATCAGCTACGCATCCAGGACTCTAACTGAAGGTGAACACCGGAATGTCAATTAGAAAAAAAAGCCCTAGCAATTGTATGGGCTTGCGAAAAATTTCACTTTTACCTTTATGGAAAGAACTTTCTTATAATGACTGACCATCAAGCATTAACAACTACCTTCAATCCTAAAGGTGACCCCTCCACGCGAATTTTGCAATGGATTTTACATCTACAACAATAGGATTATACAATAAAACACATTAACGGTAAAGATAACCCGGCGGACATACTCTCTCAGCAACCTATGGAGTATCAAAAAGTAGTCTCACCCGATGAAGAGATTGCCAAAGGATTTATCAACACGGTTGTAGCCAACAGCATTCCAAAATCAGTCACCTTATTGGAAATAATGGAGGAATCTCAGTGGGATCCAACCATCACAGCAGTGAAAAAGGCAATACAACAAAACGACTGGACCAATAAGTTAACAGAACCCTTTAAACATGTGAAGAATGAATGGACAACAAAACGAGGCATAGTCATATACGAAGCCAGAATCATCATACCCCAAAACCTACAGAAATGAATCCTGAAATTGGCACATGAGACACATGGGGATAATGAAAACAAAAGTCCTGCTCAGAACTAAGGTATGGTGGCCCAATATAGACAAAGACATAGAGGCTGCCATAATCTGATGTATCCCGTGCACATTAGACCCGAAGGGAAACCACCGTCCAGTGCATATGGCCAAAATGAAAGGCCCCTGGAAAATACTCCACGTAGACATCTGTGGGCCTTTCCCTAGCGGGGATTATGTAATCGGGAATAATTGATGCGGGATCAAGATGGCCTGAGGCATTTGTTACCAAATCCACCAGGGCTGATATAATCATATAAAAAATCCAAAGGTTTTTCTATACACATGGCATTCCAGTGATTATTGTTTCAGATAATGGACCCCAGTTCATATCCTCAGAGTTTAAGCACTTCTGCAAAGAATAGGGTATCCAACACTGAAAGGTAACCCTTTATCATCCCCAAGCTAATGGAGAGATTGAGCGGTTCTTCGCAACCATGTTGAAGCCATTTGGGCGATGAACACAGAAGGAAAGGACTGGAGAAAACATCTAGGAAAATTCCTAATGTATTACCGAAATAGTCCACATGCCATGATGGGAGAAACTCCAGCTAAGCTACTCATGGGTAGGGAAGTAAACATTAACATACCAGGATTACAAAAGAGGCCTGGAAACCAAACTTGGAGAACAGCATAGCAAAAAGACAAAAAAGAAAAAGACAGATTGAAAAATCGCACAGATCAAAAAAAATAAAGCTAAACAAACTAACATAGAACCCGGAGATGTCATACTACTTAAACAAAGTAAATACAACAAGCTAATGCCAGTTTACCACCCAACACCATGGAGAGTAAAAGAACGCAGAGGTGAAGCTGCAATTATAACGCGAGGTGACAAACTTATTTTATGACACATATCACAAATGAAAAGAATCCCCGAAGACAGGACTCGCCAACAACCAAGGGATGACAACTTCCCTTTCAACAATGACCTTGGGGGGCAGAAAGATATCGAACATGAGAGAGAAAGCGAAGAGGAGGAGGAGAAGGAAGAAGCAGATATCCCTATAGCCCTAAGACGACCAAAACGTCATATAAGAAAACCCCGAAGGTATGCAGGCAGCAGTTCAGAAGAAAAGGGAAACAACCTGAATACAAAGGAGGGAGCAGATGTGATGTCCACAAGAGTATAAATAGAACACGCTCGGTTGAGGTGGGAACTCTTCAGTATACAGCAAAATGTTGGCAAAAACTAAGATGTTTTGCCTATTGTCACACTTATACCAATTTGTCTTATCCCCAGAATTGTTCTAGGAATTTTATTATATGTATGTATGTACACTATATTTGCCAACAGATAAGAAGAAACATTTGGCTAAAAAAATAAAATTATGCAACCCTGTCTTATCCAATGGTATTATGAGACAGGGTTGGGTAGGGGTGTCTGTCTAAGGAAGACTGTAAAAATTAGGTTAAGTGTATAAAACTATGCATAACTACTTGAATGTGATCAGATTTCTAACAACATTTTTATGAACAAATATTAAAATTAATGGAAAGAATCTTGTTTTTAAAGTGTTATTTTGGCTTTATTCAACAAATGAAAAATATATTTATTATAATTTATTATTGCATTTACAAGTTTTATCCAGCTTATTGCTAATTTTTATCACAACACTCAGAGTTGAATATCATCTTCTAAATAAAAAAAAGTAAAAAATTAAGTACAGGGTGATTGAAAAGCAACTCCCTATTTTGTGTATGATGGACTCTCCCATCTTATAAAGATTATAGTTAGACAGGAGAGTCCATCATACATTAAAAAGGGAGTTACTTTTCAATTACCCAGTAGTTTGGTACTAGTAATACATTTAAATTCATGTAGTGAAGTCACCAAGTAGGAAAACACATCAGAATAATTGCCATGAAAATATTTGTAGACAAATATCATGTCGGTGGAAAAGTGACTGAAGTTGAGATGCCAACAGTCAGGATCAATTACAATATAGACACTTTGGATTTTGTCAAGAATCTTGAGCTATTAACCTAGCAATTGATTCAATATAATCATTCAACTTCATTTCAGTGAAAAACATGAACCCAAAGTACAAAGAGTTATTCTATTGGAGATTTAGATTAAATGGGCTTAAAATTGATTAAATTGAATTTTTTTTTTTAAGGCAATTCACCCCAACCAAGGCGGGAGTGCCACTAGCACACAAGGGGTTACAGAGGATTGAGAACAAGAGTAAAGAGGCGTGTTTGAGGAAAGGATACAGAGGAGGACGGGGAACAAGCTCAGGGTGTCAGAGGTCGATTGACATTAAACTTGAATGTTTGAAAATTATAGTCATTGGGGAAACAAGTAGGGAGAAGGGAGTTCTGGGAAGTGCAGGAGAAGAAGCTGTCTGAGAATAAGAGATGGTTACATTTAACCATTTTGACAGTGAAAGGGTGAGACCGAGATGCCAGCCTGGTAGCACATTTAAATTCATGAAGTCCAGGAACTAGAGACAGTAGCTCATTGGAACAGTTGCCATGAAAATATGTGTAGAAGAGACAGAGGGAGGCTGCAGCACATCTGTGGGATAGCGGATGTAGACTAGATACCAGGACCTATTATCTTGTATATTCATCTCTGGATTTTGTCAAGGACCTCAAGATGTACAATTCGAGCACCAGACCATATATGACAACAATATTCCATGCAAGGACAGATTGTTCTATCTACCTGAAATACCTTAATTATAATTTTTTATGTTACAAAGAATAAAAGTTTTAAAAGTGTTTTGATTTACATTTTGCAAGCATATTTTTTTGTCATCATTTCACTTCAAGCAAGGCAATAATGCCACTAGGATGTAAGGGGTTACTGAAAGTGAAAAACAATGAGAAGACTTTAGAGAGGAGAAAGGGTAGTAAAAGAACTGGATCCAGAAAGATAGATTTCAACTGGCATTGCATTTAAATCTTGAGATATAGAGTAGGAGCACTATACCAGATATGGCAATAATATTCATTTCATGAACAAATGATAGATTTATAAATGTGTAAGATGCATTCTAATGAGAAAAATTGTCTAGCATGACACAGTGAACCAACTTTCCTAGCATTAGACCTAGCAACAGATTGAATATAATCAATCCACTTCATGTCAGTGGAAAATGTGATCCCAAAAGGCAAAGATTTGTTCTACTGTAGATTACCATCAGCCATACTGATGGAAGGCAGAAAAGGTTCTCTATGGTGATTAAATGATTTCAGTTTTGTTTTGGAGGTATTAAAATTTACAAGCTAATCCTTACCCTGTTGACCACTGATTGAAAGTCATTTTCAAGAGCAGCTGCTAGTTTTACTTTGTCAGACATGCTGGACTTGATACTAAGACAGGATTAAATAGTTATGTTATTAGCATAAATACCGAATTGGGAACTGATGACATCAGGAAGGTTGTTAATGAAAATAAGAAACAATGCAGGTCCAAGAATAGAGCCCTGGTGGATTCCATCATTAATAAGAAATGATCTAGAAACAATAATTATAAATTTGATAATGATCAATAAAACATTTTGTGCTTTCATTGAATGCTTAGTTTTAAAGTCTTAGGATTTGGGCACCAGATATGAAATTAATAAAAAAAAAAGTCAACTTATGTTTAAACACACATTGTACAGAAGCAAAAAACAATATTGAATTGTTATGATAATGAAATGTTTATCTCCCTTCGTTACTATCTCCCCTTGAATGTTATAATGATAATGAAATGTTTATTATCTCCCCTTGTTCAGTGCACGCCTTAAACCTCAATAAACTATTTATTAAATATTTTGCAAATCCACTGTACATGATCCATGAATTTGATTTATATTTTATTGAGTTAAGAGGAAATCTTTCTCTCCTGACTTTAGAAAATAATTTCAGATAAAATGTTAATAATAAAGGTTTGTACGTTATTACTCTATATAAAAACTAGTATTTACTGCTCTGTAATGTACAAAACACAATTTTTGTTTATATCTAATTAATAGTTAAAACCAATATTCATTTTGTATATTTTGTATACATAACCCCAAAATATGTCCATATACCATTTTTGGTATAATTTATATATTACACATCTCAAATCATGAAGTAATAAAACATCAATTGTAGCAATGATCACAACATTGCAAAAATTTAATAAGTTTCAGTTGCAATATCATAAAATTAGTTGCAAAAAATGAATTCTGCATATTTGTTTTAAATTGTTTCAATGTCAAATTTTATTATCTGAAACTACCTTTTATTATATAATGATATTTTGGTTGTAATTTACAGTTGCATCAGCAAATTCACCAATCTGAATGCCACTGGATAGTGTTCTGGTGTTGAACATAGAAGTGCAGGTCCTTTGTTTACACCTCAGTAGGTTTGTTTTTGGCATGTTAGCTGACTTTTTAACTGCATACCATGCCAGATTTGCTGGACGCACCCCTTTTTTACCCACACAACAGGCGATGCGGTATGAGCTTAAATTTTTAGGAATTATCATTTGAATCTTTCAATGGTTAATGACATCTATGTGTACCACAACTATAGCTTAGCTGGAAGAAGCACCCAACAAAGATATGTCTGTATGGACACCTTTCTCCTATCTCAGTTTTGCTAAGAGAGAAGGCTTCAGCTAGCTGGTGACTCCTGAAAAAGTAAGTCAGAACTTGCAAGTGACACCCTCCTATGGAACCCATTGTGCAGAAAAAGATCAGTTGGAAGGCCTCATCACACTTACATTGACCAACTTGTAGATGACTCTGGATGCCATCTGGTGGAACTGCCAATAGCGATGTCTGACAGAAATGGTTGGAAGGAATGAGTCAGGAGAATCCGAAAATTCTCGCCCTGATGATGATGATGATGATATAATGATTAGTAATTTCACCTTTTTAAAATAGACATTACAGAAAAATAAAAAATTTGATGAAAATTTCCCTTGTCTGAAGTTAATGGGTTAAAATATAGTGGAAAAATACATATTTATAGCTGGTGCCTCTTACGTGTTAACCCAGTTCAAAGGTTAAGTAGATGCTGAATCAGCTTTTCTTACCCATATGCAATAAAAACCCACCCACAAGACAGCTGAAGTATAGATCACCAAAGATAACAAAATTTTTGTATAAACTTCCCTTGAATTGATATTCCTAACCTCTGAAGAGGTTAGACTGACAAAAATTATCACCAAATGATCATTAATACATTTCCACAATATATAACATTTTACCATCTTTTACATGAAAAGTTTTCTTTCTATGCTTTGTGCTTGGGCACATTGATGTAGTGTAATGGTTAATAAGCTTGTCTTGTTATATCAATTATGACTGAATAGTGAGTTCAATCTTCACTGGGTGCTCCATAGTTTTGGCCTTTTGCCACATCTAAGCTGGGCTTAGTAAATTGTTATATAAGAATGGGTCTGGACAATTTTTTATGCATATTGGAAGTCATTGCTTGAACATCAATAAATCCTTTCACTTTCTTTTCAAAACAAAGGCCTTTCCCATTTTGAAAACTGGCAAAACACAATCTTCCTAATTCTCATTTGAACTCATGTAATATTGGAAATATAAACCATATGATGTTAGTCATTTGTATACTTACCAGAAAGAAAAAAAAGAATATAAAAATACAAATTAAAAAAAAATTTCTACCCCACCAAATTTCTATTGTGAATGAGACTTTGCTTCATTAAAAAGGGTCTTGTACCAAAAGTTGATTTCATCAAAAACAAAGCAAAATTTTTAAAGATTAATAAAAATGGCTTTATAGTAAAAATGTTTTATTAAAGAGAAAAGTAAGTTTTTTTTCTTTTTTTTTACAAAGCTTCTATGTACAGAAATAAGTTGCAAGAAAATTATCAATTTCTTTTATAAGGTTATCCCAAGTTAAAAAATATTCTTTGTTAAATATAATCCAGAGTTATAAATATAATAATAATAATAATCACATATTGATAAAGAAATTGCCCACGATGGAAAGGAGAGGAAAGAGGTTAGAGATGTACAGGATTTCATAAATACTGATATACATGTCGAGATAATGTTTGAAATGGAAAATAAGTGTTAAATTATTGTAATTTTTTTTTTTAATATTCTTTCTTTAGTTTTTGGCTGTTCATTTTTATAATTACAAAAACTGAAATTCCTGTTATCTGCAGTTAACTCCAGATGACAGGAATTCCCGTTTTTGCAGTTCTATGGATCAATTGAAAATGATTGAATTTCCATCAGTCATATTATATACAATTCTAAGTCAATACAGATGACGAAAATTTGTTTTCAAGTTAGTTGAATTTATAAAATAGCAACTGAGTTGCTACAATTAATAACTGTCTCAACTAATAAAGTTTGTCACCTTTTTGCGTTATTAAAAGCAAGAAATTTCTTTCAAGATATTTAGTAATTTATTCTTTGCAGTTTTTATGAGAACTTTTTTGGCCTTAAAAAGTAAATAAATGTTTTGATTCATCTAAATCCTTCTGTTCAGTTTATTAATGGCTGTAATAAAATCTTCTGTAAAATGTGATTAATACATATTTGTTACTTTGATTTTTTTTTTTTATAAATGTCAAGCAAGATTCAAATTGTCTTTGTAATGAAGTATATAAATGAAGCAAATGAAATTGTAACAATTTACACTTGCACACATTATAAAGAAATCTAATTTCTCCACATCATTATTTTTGACAATCTAAAAATTTAATCTTGTAACTATTTCTCATAGAAAACATTTTCTATTGAAGAAATCCAATCATTTTGACAGCAATTGCTAATTTTTTTACAAATAAGGTTAAATGAATAATTATCAGTTTGAAGTCTAATGATGTCACAGTTGAGCTTTGGTAAATTTGAACAGCAATGAAGATGAATAGCAAGTCATGTATTTACTAATATTCAACAAAATCAGTTCTAATAAAAAAAATAATAAAGTTTTTTTGCCTTTAATCAGGAATATACTTGATATTTGTAAAATATTACCTCTATCTTATAATACTGGTTACATTTACTGTATGAAATGTGCATACAAATGTAACAAAATGTATACATTTTCATAAAGCATCTACAAAAACTGTCCAAACTTTACAGTAAAAAAAAAAAGAAGAAAAGAAACTGTTGTGGAGCATTTTTAACAGCAATACACAAATTCTTGATTTAAAAATGAGAACAGTTTGTTCTGGCAGTTAGTTTTAACCTTGTCAGTGTTAGGCATGTTCAAAGGTACAAAATTTTTAGGGTAACAAAATTTACAGCAACAGTGATATCATCAATAATGATTTTAAATGTATAGTACACTTTGCAAAAAAAAGAAGAAAAAGGCATTTCTGATTGAAATTGTACATTTTTTCAGATAATTATCAGTCAAAAAATGAAAGTATTATAATCTAAACCAATCAAGTTAGCTTTAAGATGATAACTGATGCAGAATAACCCATTTCAAAATAATCAAGACAGAAGACAGTACCTATGAGTCAAAACTTAAAAAAATTACAATGAATAGTAAAAATTAATGTATAAATGAGAACATTGGTCTGTACAAATAACTGTGATGAGATGTACTGGTCCTTAAATAAGAGATTATATAGAAAAATAAAGTAATAATGTTTTAGAAACAAAATTTGGAACATCTGGAAATTTGTCAAATTCCAAGACAATTATCTTTCACTTGAGATCCCTATTTTCAGAATCTACTAAGCTAAATTAATGACACTGAGTTTCTCACTCAATTTTTCATAATTCATCCAACTATAAATTTGTCCAGATTATTCAACATTTATTCCAGAAAATATGCATTTAATTACAAAACAGCTGGATGAAGAAGCAGATTAAAACCTGTAACCAAATCACTTGAAAAAAAAAAAAAAAAAAAAAATATATCACCCAAATAGAAAATGATAGGATGAACAATAATAGCTGTAAATATAGCCTCTTTTTTTATGATGAGTATCCATCAGAACATTTTTGAGAGAGAATCACATAGTGAATGGGACGTATACAAGTGAAAGCTGAATTCTTATGGTGAAAAGAAAAATATGTATTTTGTATGAGAGAGAGAGAGAAAGAAAGTTAGATAATGTATAAACAGAATTATTCCCACTCCAATATCACTCCCTGATATGTGGATGGTGTAATGGATAATGGCTCAGAGCAAGAAATCAGTGAGCCAAGTTGGAATTCAGTCAAGTTTATTACATTCACTTTTGCATAAATACACTTGGAAAGGTAGGAATCCATCTCTTCTCTCCACATCCATGGGTTAAATAGCAAAGCAATCAGGGTTCTTCAACTGGTTGGCAACCAGTATAAAAGAAGAAAAAAACCTCACACTTGGGGAGATAGAATCCATTAGCATGGAAAGACATGGTTGTCTAAGGGAAAGAAAACCAGCCCTTCCTTAGAGTACAGAGACTGTGCAGGAGGCCTAATCACCCAACCCTGTGAAACAATTTGATTACATAAAACTCATCAGGCAGATAGCACTAACAATGTCATTCCCAGTGCTAATACATTCACTGAACATAGTGAATCAAGAATGTAACCTATGCTATCAACCTTTGTTAAAAGGGTTGAAAAAAGCTTATTATAAAATTAATCTGGCGATACAAAAAGAATGTTGGTTTATTTTTCTCCTTGGTGACAAAAACAAAAAATAACTGCTTATATTTTCGAAGATTATTTTAAGGGAGACTGTATTAGTTGCTATGGTGATGACATTGCATGACCCTTTAAGTGAAGAGAAGTTATGGCAGAGACTACACTGCAGTAGAAATAGTATAATGGTGTTAGAATTACCAATTATTATTAAGTGAAGAGAAGAAGAGGTAGAAACTCTCCAGTTGTTGTTCTGGTCTTGACAGTTTTAGACTTGCTATTTATCATTACTATTTAGTATTGTTTTCTGTATCATTTTGTTATGATTAATATGAGAAGTAACAGAGAAAGCAAGTTTTGTTAACAGTGAGGAGAATATCCAGTGGTGAGTTACTGTGACTAAGCAAATCATTAGTTAAAAGGTTAACTAAAAAGTGAGCACTATCTCAATAAATTTATTTAAATAAGAAAAAAGAAAAAAAAAATATATTATTTACCAACACTTTTGGCTATAATTAAAATCATATTCAAACCAACCAGAGATAATTTCATTGTGCAAATACTTAAATATTGTTGATCTGCTTGAAGAAAACAAAATCAACAAAGAATAGCTTTAGGTTTTTCTTTAAGAAATTAAAAAAAAAAAATAAATAAGACATTGTTGGCATGTATTTGAACAATCGTTGGTGGCAGATGTATTACAAGTCATTGTATGGTCTTTAATCCTGTAATTAAAATATTCTTGCGGTCAAACAAAACTACATACATGACTACTGCCCTGGAAAACTTAAAACTGGCAAGACTAAATTATTCCAATTAAAATGTAGTTTGTTTTTGTGTGTGTGTGTTTCAATTGTGATAAAATTTATATATATATATATATATATATATATATATATATATAAGGGAAAAAAATCTGTTCCTTTTCAAGGAAATGAAAGTTTTAAAGTGGAAACGATCAAAGTAGTGGTGGAGGGGGTCGATTTTAATACCAAAATAGACCCTGTCTTTGTGGCCGGCATTATAACGTTACAATACATGTTCAATTTAATGTTAAACTGGACCCTGACTGTCTTTATGTAAATACGTGAGGAATTTTAACATACAGGAAAATAAACCTTTAAAAAATATATATAAAAATAAAATAATGAAATAAAATTAAAATTTCTAGAGAGAGTTGGGGATTAAATATTTTTGAAATATCAAATTGAATTTCTTTTTGCAGACAAAAGAAAAAAAAATGTTCCGTGCTTTTAGAGGGGCGTTATGGTCTGAAACGAAAAAGACCAACTACTACTTTCATAAAAAACGAAAAAAATTAAAAAAGAAAAAAAATTGAAATCAAACCTAAAAACTTAATTTCCCCAAAGAAATTATGGTTATATTCGTTCAAATCCATTACAGTTTGACTGAATATTTACCATCAGATATAAGAGAAAAAAAAATGGGTTCTCATAACAACTCGACTGTATCATCAGGGTGTACAAAATTTAACACAAGTTTAGGTTGGAGTCAGCTCGTTTAGTTGAAAAACAAACAAAAGTCAGTTATTGTTTTCTTGCCGGCTTATTAATGACATTGTTCATAAAACTCTGTATTTATAAAAATAACAGAGACCTCTACTGAAGTTCCATCCGAATGCTAATGACAGAATGTAGACCATGGCAAGTGCTGTCATCGGATAAAGCAAGGAACGTGTATTTTTTAAGAACGGTAAAGCACTGTAGCCTAGGAAAGTGATGTAAATGTAGTAACCGATGGCGATTAGCCACAGTGTGTTACCAAAAAGTCTTGATACAAACAGATCATGGTTTATCACAGTATTGAGGAAGGCCAGCTGAAAGAGGTGTAGGATCATCAACAACGGGAAAAACGCGTTCAGATGGACGTCGAAGGCGTAACCCCACTCGACATCCTGCCCTCTTGGAGGTGAAACTATTAGGTAACGATTGGTGATAAACCATAATAGAGATGCAATAAGGATGCCGACACCTATGCAATCGACGAAGATAACCCAAACGATGAATTTGAGGAAACCAACGAAGTGAAGACGTAGAACAAACGCGAACCCGATAGACGAGACTAACAGCCAAAAACTCAATAACACGAGAAAGGCGGGGTCATCTCGAGCCCACTGATCCTTAGTTTGTTTACGGTACTGGAAATTACGATACACCTTTTGTGGCGACATAAACAGGTAGACCATTTGCCAGAAAGCATATTCAAAGTCCATCTGACGAAATTTGAAGAGCCTTCGGAAATATTTTTGACGTTTTGCAGCGGCTGTCAGCCTGGCTGTTCCATTCTCTTGGCTATGAGCTGACGACGGGCTACTGGATATTGAAGGAGGCCTTCGATATCCATCAACCAAAGGTGGTGGTTCTGGAGAAACAGGTAATGGGGAAGGAGACGCCTTCCTATAAGGATGCATAGCGAATTCACCAAACTCTCCTCAAGTCTCGGTTTCGATTTAATTTACAACTAATTGTTTTTTTCTAACGTCGACACAGTGACGTTTACCAGTCTACCATTTTACCGGAACTGTATGGCATAACATAACAAGTACTTCCGTAAAGGGAAGTAACTCTGCATTTGAAGGGGGAGATAATTTAAATAATAATATGCAGGGGGATAATTTTAGTTTCGTTATTAAAAGCAACAATGATAGTTCGACAAACAAAATAGATTAATTAAGAAAAATCAGTGATATTATTAACCTGGATTCAACAACTAATGTAACTAATTTGTTTTCATGTATGTCAATAAAAGAAATAAAATAATGATTCATGAAATATGACTTTCTTTGTTATTTTTTTCACTAATATTTAAATTTAATTTCAGAATATAATAGAATAGCTCATACTCTGTACTACAGGTTCATTTTGCTTTTTTAAATATTTAATTTTTTTTATTTAACATTTCCTTCCTGGATTTGTAATAAATGTATTTAGAATTGTATCTCAAAGGTACCGTGTTAATTTGTGACAGATCAATGAAAAAGAAAAAATAGCATTTGGAGATTTTCCGTTTTTAGATTAATTAATTACTTAACTAATTATTTTTATTTAAAATTATTATTATTAATAAATTAATCATTTAAAGGAGAAAACTTGTTTTTTTTTTGTACCATTAACAATATTTGATATTTTATTCATAAGGAATAAAATCCTACAGAACAAAATTATTCCTGATTCAGCATTGTATTTTAGATTACATTTCATTTAAATCATGTATGTGCTGAATAGAAAAGTATTTTTTATAGTAAATAAAACATTGCAATAAAAATTTATAGAAATCATTAGAAATAAAATATAAAGAATGCTTGCGGTAATAAATAACTTTGTTGACAGTATTATCAGAATATTTTGTTTGATATAAAATTAGAATTAAATATTTTTTTTACAATACCAATTTTCTTATCAATTTTATTTCAAAATAAATTAAAAATTTATTTGTACATTTGTAACAATTAACATTTGGAGTTCTACAATGTATATATGTAAATATGATGATTAATTATATTATAATCACATTTTTCTATATAATGTTTGGGTTTGTTGTTTTTAATACCCACAAGGATTAGTAGAAGTGAGCTGCTTTTGTTTGGCGGTAGGGGGCGCTGGAAACTAAATTGTCTGCTGTTTTACTGCTACAATCCGCCATATTAAGAGAGGCACGTTTTTCAGTTACCGAGTCTTGAATATCAGTTATATTTCGAACCATGGCCTTTAGACGAAAACTTCTCGCCTTGGAATACCACACCCCAGATAGCTTCAACGTTAAAGATGAAAAGTCTATTCGTTCAATGGTCACTTGGCTGGAGGACCAGAAAATCCGTCACTACAAAATATCCGATCGAGATGCTCTACGCGATATTGAAAATGAAGCATGGCCACAGTCCTTCGAACAATATTTATCAGAATTGGGATGTCCTCATTCTGTACAGGATTCTGCTGCCGTTATGGACTGGTTACTTGGCTATGCTGTTCGTCTAGAATACGGTGACAACCAGGAAAAATACAAACCTGCAAGTGCTGAGATTGTAAAGAAGCTGAAAGCAGCCGGCAAAGGTCAGTCGGCGAACCCTCTTGATAATCTCGATTTTAACGACCCTCATTTCAAAGCCGGCATCGCTTCTCTGGCTATGCTGTTACAAGTTCCTCCTCATCCTGATCACCTGGAACAACTTAAGGCTATCTGCATTCTTGTGAAGGATAAATTTTCTAAAGAAGGTCTTGCAAAGAATGATTTTTCGGGCAACGTGAAAGATAATATCCCAATTGACAAGACAGTGCTGGGGTTCGATGCCGGTGACTATATTTTAAACGATGCTGCGAAGGTTTTGCGACTTTTGCATATCAAAGAATTGAGAGAATTGCAAACAAATATCAATAGCATTATTGTCGGGGTACAGGCTATCACTGCAGACCCCAAGACTGATACAAGGCTTGGTAAAGTCGGAAGGGCCTAATAAGAAATTATGCTCCTGGAAAAACAAAAACAAAAAAACGACTATGCCTCATATTGGAAGTGTACGCCTTATTCAACGTTTTAAGGAAAAAGCAGTGTTTAAATCTTTTTCATTTCAGGGTAGCAAAAAGTTTATATACAATATCTGAAAATTATGGTTAATTTCAGAAGATGCATTTTTAACACTGGGAAGGCGGTCTTAAAACGTACTGTGGACAATATATATATTTTTTTTTAACCATATTTCCCACTTAAAACATATTTTAATTTTTTTATTTTATTTAGTATTTTTGTTGAAGCTTTTCTCTCTTTAAAACAAGACATTAATACTGTTAAAAAGCTAAAAAAAATGAATAATTTTTTTTTTTTTTTCGTTTAAAAAAAGTTCAAGCTAACACGGAGTTTTTTTCTCCCTCAAATAAAAAAGCTAAATGATGCCAAGGAAAAAAAAAGCTAACAAGGAGTTTACTCTCCCCCAAGAAAAAAGCTAATAACAAAACAAATATAATTTTTAAAATATTGATATTATTCTGTTTACAAGAATGATTTTTACTTTAATAAATTTCATACCATGGAAAGTGGACTTTTTTCTTGCTTTAGCATCTAAAAATAAGTTTAAAAAAGATATATATTTTTGAATATGAGAATTTTTTTTTCTAATATAGACTAAAAAAAAAGTTCAAGATTTTATTTCTTTCGCCATATGGGATTTTCTCAAGAATTAAACTTTTTGTTTTGGTCAAAGGAACAACAATTTCAAAAATCTTGATGTGCCTTTTTTGAAAGGGAAAAAAAAAAACAAATCCCCATCTTATTCTTAGATGCTGCTTTCTGATGATTTCATTTGATTAGAATATTGCTTTAAGTTTAAAATCTGGTCACATCTTTATTCACAACTTTCTTAGGAAATTAAGCTTGTTAGAAGTATGTTAATTTGAAATTAATAAAGTTAATAACATTGTAAAAATTTAACTAAAGTTACTAGAGAGACCAACATGGCATTATTATTTTGATAACCTGACGTCTAGTGAAATTTCACTGTTTTTTGTTTTTAATTTTCTATTGATCGCACCTTGAAGATAATTTGGCCATAAAATTTATAAATGAAGGTTCAGTTTCTAAAACGAATTTGCACCCCCCCATCAAATTAAGAATTACACTACAGATAATTTAATTATTCTCTTTGATATTTGGTTCCATATGTCAGATTGTTTCTTTAACAAACCCTAACAGATGTGATAAATCTTTGAAATTTGTAATAATACACTCTATAAAAAATGACGATGTTGGTATATAAAGTTTTCTAACAATAAACATATATATCTAAGAAACATGTTTCTTCTGAAAATGTCATTGACCTAAAAATAAATTCTTCAAATGACAATAAAAAATGTCTCCAAGAGATTGGGGGTGTTAATGGAGAAGACAACTTTTGCAATAATCATTTCTTATTTAATTTCAGTCAATATTCAGTAAATTTTCTTATTTGTTTAAGCTTGAATTAGGCTAAAAATTGTAATTGTTCTTTGAAAAATGTTTTCAGGTAAAAATCTTAGTTTTGTTGTTAATTTGCATTTGAAATGAAAAAAGCTACATAAAAGCTTAGTCTTGTTTGTCAAGAGTAAGACATAAACTCATCTTGTTTTAGCAATTGCCTTTTTATTAGTTTGACTCTACATAAAATAACTAGAAATGATAATATGCTGTTATGTGTTTGGAATTTTTTTATTTAAATGCCTTTTTTATCATCAATGCTTCAATGATATTAATGCTAAGATCTGAAGAATTTTATTCACAGGATTGATTTATTTTTAAGAAATTTAATCCTATTAGCTTCTGACATTTGAGAACTAAAATTTTTATCAACATTAAATTAATATTCGTGACTTGTATATCTTTTGATCTGCCATATTGATTAAAAGTTCAATACTATTGTAAATGAAGCTCACCTGTGATTGAAACAATATATCAATTTTTTTTTTTTTATGTGATCACCTGCTGATAACTGTGACTGCATGAGAGTCTTGGAAGTTTAGTCTAAAGACTGAATAGTAAAAAGATTTAAAAACACTGGATTTGTTAGATTGTTTCTTTAACAAACCCCTAAGAATTTTTCACCCTCCATGTCTTTAGTGTCTCCCTATCCTGCAATATTTTCTTTCTCTCTCCCTCTCTAATAGATATTGTACATACTTACTTGAGTATACTATGAATAGGTAACTAGTCTAAAAATTTGCTTAAAAAAAACAGTATAGCATGATGATAAACGGCCCCAAACTTAAAACAAAGTTTAACCTCAAAATGTTTATTATTAAGAGGAAAGAACAAAGTATTTTTTTGATTATTTAAAAAAAAATTTTTCCTCCTTTCTAACACGTTCTAAATTTTGCTCAAAAATCTTTTTTTTTTTTTTTTCAACTTTGTAAGACTTGTGGTAATGGACATTTTTAGTGTAGCTGTTTCCAGTGTAAAACACTAATTTGTAAATTCTTGCAAAAATCAAATAATTGATTTTAATGAAACTTTCAGGACTTTAAAAAACAAATGAATTTACTTTTGAAATTTTTATTTTTAGGAAATCTTTATTTTATTTTTTTTTATTTTTTTTACAACTGTTAATATAGCTTGATTTCATGAAATTTTCTAGAATTTCAAAGAGTATGAAAATTATTTTATATTTCATATAAGAGAACTCCTGGGAGAAAGTAAATCATCAATATTTTTCATAACTTCTCCCAACTTTTTAAAAATCTGCTCCAGATTGTAACATAAAAACTGCAATAAAACGATCTAACTATCTAATTAGATAGGCTTTTATAAATAATATACATTAAGGACATTATTGTCTGAAGAAAAAAATTTTTTTCAATGAATAATTAATTTTTTCAAGAATTGTTTTCACTTTAAGTTTAAAAAATGTTTTAAAATTCTTTCATAGTATGAGGTAGGTTATTAATTGGGTGGGACTATATTTAGTAAGAGAAAATTAAAATCTTAATACAATTCATACTCCCAAAATTTTTTACCATAATTAAAGATTTTTTTTTTAGTATGCTGTATCATAAATGATATTATGGTTAAAAGGTAGTGTTTCAAGGCTTGTTCTCAGAGAAAATTCTTTGACTTGAAGATTTTCGGCTATGGGCAATACTTTCATTTCACTTCGGTGTTTCATCGGTCACACTTTCAATAGGCTTCTTTCTAAATCTTGAAGAGAGGATTTCTAAAGTTTGTTTTCCTATTTCACTAAATATTTTTAATTTTGCTATGTATTCATCTTACTGTGTAAACTTTTCATAATGTGTCATGCATAATTTGTTTTATGAGTTTTGTTTTTTTTTTCTACTTAAAGAAAAATAATTTGTTTTTAGTTTAAGTTTTTCTTTTTTTGCAAGTTAAATAAAATAACTTTAACAATTCATAACCGTCAAAGTATAGCAATTAATAATGAATATATTATCTCAGTTAAAATTTTGATAACAGAGTGAGTTAATAATTTAATTTTTAATTTAATAACTGAGATAATATAATTAAAATTTATTATATTAGTTATCAATTTAATAATTGAGAATGCGATAGTTATTAAATTATTTAAATTTACTCTCAGTTATTAAATTAAAAATTAAATTGAGATAATAAAAATCTCATTTATCAGTTTATACAATAACAGATAATTATTAATATAATAATAATTTTATTAATTATCTCAGTTATTAAATTAAAAATGTAATCACTTAAAGTAATCTTGATAAATAATTTTATTAATTATTAGTATTTTAAATTATTATAAGAAACAAAAAAAAAATAAAAAACGTTCTTCTTAGAATTTGTAAAATTATGTCAATTCTGGTACGCCATACTAAACCTTTCAACACATTCAGCCATTAAATTATCATTGGAGACATGAAAATAACAAGACCCTGAAGTCAAGAAATGTTTGTCTAGAAAATTTTATGCTATAAGTAGGTGATATTTGTTTCAAAACAGATTAATTTACCTTTAAATTTGCTAATTTATGAAAGTAACATTTCAAAAATGTATATTTTATTTTAGCAGGATTTTCAAAACTAAAAAAATAAGTTTTGTTTACATTTCTCAAAAAAAAAAAAAAAAGTTACAAATGCCTGTTTCGGTTAGTTTTTCAGAAGAATCAACAAAAAATCATTCAAATTTCTATTTGAAATGCTTCAGTTTTTTTTGTTTTGTTTTTCTAGAATTAGAAAATTTAATCCTTTAGCTTTTCAATTGAAGCCTTAGGTATATGAATTTTTGGAGATACCTATATTATGAGTTTTATGCAAAAAGATAGTGTCCCACAATGGGCAGGTAATTATAAATTTTTTTTTCGAAGAGGTTAAAAATCATGCATTTTTGGTGACTGGTTGCACTATACACAGGTAAATCTTTTTCTAGAAAGGTTAAAATTCATGCAAAAAATTCAGATGTTGCACTATACATGGTCAGCTTATACGCAAGCATATACTGTATTTTTAACTATCATATTTGTTTTTCTAGTCATAGTTTTTGAAAATGTATCTACAGGGTGCTAGGTAATTGAGAATAAATTACAATGTACAAAGTGTATTTTCAAAAATATTTCTACATATGTTCAGCTTAGTAAAACAGAAAAGAGTTCATTCAATATAACCAGCTTCAGCTTTGAGGATGGCCTCAGGATCAAGTGTATGCCCAGATTGTGCACTGTTTGAATGTCCCTTTTAACACTGTCCCAGATTTAGTAATCTAAGAAATTCCAATCTAGACAGCAAAGTGGCCACATGTTGGGGTTGACATGATCATGAAAATTTTCAGGCCTCTAAACATCATGAGTTCCCACTCATGATGTTTAGAGGCCTGAAAATTTCCTGCTGGAACATGTATACTGGTCCTTGATTCAAGGATTGACAAGTATCTCCAGCCCCTTGGACTCTTGATATTTATCAGGAAGAGATTGGACAGCATGACCTGGGCCCCCTTCATTGCTTGTAATCATCACAGGTCATAAGTATTGATGGTGAACTTGGTATGATTACCTTAGTGAAGTTCACACACAGTGTGAAGTTCTCTCTTTTGTATCCATTCAAAAAGCTTGCTATCTTAGTCATTGTATCAAATTGGAGGCTATCATGCTAATGCTCTCAATATATCAAAGAGAAATGAGAATTTTTGGTTAAAAAATTTGGATGAACAATGTTTGTTTTCTGCTTATAATAAACTAAATTGAAAATACAAGGGAGAATTTTTAGAATTTAATCATAATGTGAGGCAGGTAATTGAAATGGAATTTTTTTTGATAGAGTTTAAAGACTGATTATGAATAGTTTGAATGTGTTAATATAAATGTATAGAACACAATTAAGGAATCATAAAAGTTACTCTGTCTAAACATGGAAATTATTTAATAAACATTTCCATGTAAAAGATTTAACTGAATTGATTAAATAAAAATATAAAGTGATTTTTATAAAAATTGGATTTCATTCATTTTTAAAATTTGAATATTTTAGGTTTTTTAATTTTTGTTGCAACCCATACTTGCAATAAACACAAATGAGCAATTAAAAGATTGAATGTCAAAATAAATATTTATTTTCTAAATATTTTAAAGGACTATTTATTATGGTACTAACAAAAATTTTGGTAAAAAAAATTGAATTTTGATTTCAGAACAATTAAAAATTTAAGGTTGATGGAAGTTATTTTTTCATGATGGTGGCGAAAGTTAGTCTGGAGTCCTGATGATATTGTAGTTGTCATAATAATAATAATATTACAACATTTAGAGAAGAGCGCTATTTAAGAAAAGGAAAATCTTCGACAACATTGAACATTGTTAAACACTCACTTTTAAATACTTATTTTTTCTTAAATCACGCTCTTCTCTAAATAGAAAAATACTAGAGTTACATCAATCATTTTGTTTACTAATAACGTTATTATTAATAATAATGGCTTCTCTTGCTGCTTTCAACATCTGAGGGTCAAAGACTTGCTATTTTTACACTGTCTGCTGTTTGTGCTTAATTTGTGATACTTAACCTGACCCAAACCAAGTAGATCTTTGTTTTTTTTTTCCTCTATTTGTTTGTGCTTTCTCTTTTAATTATTTACCATTTCAGTTATTTTTTTTTTAATTGTTTTTTCCTTATTTTCATATTTTATTTTTTAATGTAACAATTTGCATTAATAACATATCCCAGTTTGTTTCCAATGTAAAGAGTAAACTAAAATTCAGTATCAAGCCCTGACAAAGGTAACAGGAGCAACCAAACATTTTGTGATTTTCCCAAGACTTTATTGTTATCCAATGAGTAAACTAAATAAAAATATATTTTTGTCAAATAAGGAGCATATGTAGACATTTAAACTCTCTCTTCCTATATATATATATATATATATATATATATATATATATATACACACACATACAGGGTGTGATGGATAAAATAAATTGTCATCTAAATTACACAAAAATGAAAATAACAGATATATTTACCAAAAACAGGTTATTTACAAACACTCCATTGCATCAGACCTTGCTCAAGGTGAGGGAATTTTGAAAGATGGAACCTTAAAGAGGCTAAAAATCAAAAGGTGTCACTATAAACTGGGATTGTCAGAACAATCTACTTGTTCACTTTTTTCTCTTTAGTCTTGTGTCTTGACTAAGATAAGTCCATGTCAATTTTTTAGATGAGGAATTATCATTTTATTATAAGCTTTATTCACACTAGCTTGGTCATCTTGGTTTTTATGATCACAACATTTTTGGTCATATCCTGTGGCCTACTTCAGGTGTTTGTCATAACACTTTTTTTTTTTTTATTTTACAATGATGTTCACTCTGTACAAGACCCACTTGATATACAGGGTTACAGACTAAGAGTCACGCCTTATGTGGATGTGCGTGGAAGATAACAGTTAACCCTAGACTTGAACCGGTTAAGACTGTAGTGATCAAGGAAGCATCCTCTTGGGAGTCTGTTCCACAAGGTAGCAGAAGAAGTAACTTGAATGGAACTTACATCTCACCAGGGGAATACAAAACGTATGAGTGTGGTTCACTACAATGTGCATGACATGGCAGGTCCCAGCTGTGAAGGTCAGGACTGGTTGAACTATCTGAACATTTTCCATGAAAATAGCAATAGATTAGTGACGCAAGAGATTTGTGAGGTCTCATCTTTGAGAAAGGAGTTATTAGGTGAAAAACAATTTGTCACCTGCAAGGTGACAAATTCAATCCATGAGGCTAAATCATTTGTATTCCAATTTCTATGTTTAAGGGATATTTTGTATCAGTTAATCCTCACCAGTTTTATTGACCTTCGTTTCACTTGTCTGTTTCTTCCACTGAACCAGAGTATGTGACGTTTTAGCACTCTTAAAAGACCCATAGCCTTGTGGATTAAAGTATTAGTTAAAACTTCTGGTTTCCTAGCAGTTGTGAATTCAATCTCCGAGTCTGACATCTGGAAAATGTCAAAGAGTACAACAGCCGAAACGTTGTTAGTATAGCAACAAAGATGAGCAAGCTGGTACAAATAATAAGATAAGCTTAGTAAATAAATATATTAGGATAGTTGGTTCACTGTGTTGTGTTAGACAATCTTTCTCACCTGCATTGATTGATTCATTCATTTTTACATCTTATCAAACATTTGCAGGTTATTTAAAACCAGAAAATATTCTTAGATTGTAAGAATATTTTTTAAGATAGTGATGATTTAGTCATACAAGTTTTACTAATTATATAGCTGGGGGAGAACAGGTGGATTCATTTTTTTCCCAAGGGTATTTGAGTGTAAGTGAACACAACTGGAATTTGGCTCTCCAATTAGCAATTCTTAGCCATTATCTATTACACCTCCTGCACATCCAAGCTTACAGCACCTGATATTTCTGAGTGATCACCCATCTAGGTGCTGACCAGGCTTGACATTGCTTAACTTTGGTGATTGTATGGGACCCAGTGATTCAATGGAATATGGCTGTAAGCCTCCATGCATTGAATATTACTGTTACATCTGGTCTGGTGCTTCTATGTATGTAGAGATTCTTGATAAAATACCAGGAAGAATCTGCAATGCTATTGGTCCTGACCTAACATCTTGGCTTCAGTCACATTCCCACCATAATGTAGCTTCCCTCTATCTTTACTATAAATGCTTTCATGGTAATTGTTCTGATGAGCTTTCCTTTTTGTTACCTAGACTTTACAAATTTAAGTGCAGTGCTAGATTGGCAGCTAGATCTCATCATTTTACATTTGAAATGTCTAGATGAAACCATAAGTTCTATGCTAACAGTTTCTTCTATCGCTTGTGGGCTTCTCTTCTGGCTTCTTGCTTTCCAATCAACTTTGATCTCCAAAAATTTAAATGCAATGTCAATTATCTTCTGTCTTAATTCCTGTTCCTTTATTATTCTCTCCTTAATAAGCTTTTCTTTTTCTCATATGCTTTCATTCAGTAACACCTTGTGTCTTAGTGGCTTTATTGCCTTGCTTTGGGTGAAATGATTAAAAAAAATATGAAGACCATGCTAAAAGCAAATGACTGCAATAACTACCATTTGATTTTGACATTAATGTTTGGATGATGCCAGTTAGTACAAATCTTTTATTTAACCTTTAACACTAAGTATCACATTCCCTTTTCATTATATATGACATTACAAATTTATACTTAACTTCACTAAAGTTTTCATGCAAAAATTATATTGTTTTATTTTTGGCACCTTTAACTGTTTTGTTTGAAACCAGGACAGGAAACAGTTATTAAGGTTAGGTTAGTATAGTGCAAAGTTGCAGGCCGATATATGCATTGTAAAATAAACGTGTGTCTCCTGAAATGTCCACAACAAACATGGCAGACTGTGTACAAGTCCACCAAAAATAATGTAAAGAAACAACAACTGATGTGTATATGTACAAAGAAATGATAATGTATTAACAACGAAAGGTTTACAAGTGACAAAGGCAATAATGTGTGTGTAACAAATGAATGTGGAAACTTTTTGCTCCAAAGTATGTGAAGTGAGTGAATGTGTGTATGTACGTGTGTGTATATGTATTGTTCATGCATTTCCCAAAAAAGGGAAAACTTGATCTTCCGCGAGAGATTTACATGTTCTACAAACAGAAAAGTAACAAGAGGCGGCAAATAATTATTGCAGAGTGTTTATAATACCGGAAAGCATCCCCAAGGAGCAGTTACAAAAATTAGGAGGAGGTAACCTGACATTTCCCACAAGAATTGAACTCACTACAGTAATAATGATCTACAGGAATAGCTCACTAATTCTTACCCTATAGTGACATACCTACATTTTGCTATATAGGGTTATTTAATGAGTATTTCTTGCATTGCTGAAAAAAAAATGTTGAATTTTATTTAAAAGAAAATGATAAATAATATTTTGCACTTTTTTACTTCACCAGAATAGTCCAATATATAGAGATGGGCAATTCACTCTGTATATAGTGGACTCTTCTGGTGATGTAGTGCATTCATCTGGCTACATGAAAATAGAACTTTATATTAAACTTGATAAATAAAACTCCATAATTGTTCAATAGTGAAGAGAATGCTATTTGATTCATTTAATATTCAGAAAGTATTGAAAGCAAAACTGCTCTCTATTACTCACCACAGAGAACCATCTTTGCCCCCCTTAGAATGTCTGACGCTCAACTCCACAACAGCACCTCTTTGCAACTGCTCAGTCTCACATTGACTGTTGAGCTGAGATGAAACAAATACATTGAGTCAATAGCTTCATCCACTGCAAGGAAAGTTGGCTCCCTGTGCCGCGCCAGGAAATTTTTTTGCATGGAGTATTGCTGCCATATATTGTCTGGAGCCCCTTCTGTTTGTCGCAAGGTCCTTGATGAAATCCAGAGTCAGATATGCAATGTAATTGGCCCTGATCTGGCATCTTGTCTGCAGTTGCTCTCTCACAGACATGTCGTCACCTCCCTCTATCTTTTTTACAAATACTTTCACGGTAACTGCTCCAATGAGCTGCTTTTGCTGGTTCCCAGACTTCATGAATTTAAGTGTTCAACTAGGCTGGCATCTCACTCTCACCCTTTCACTGTCAAAAGTGTTAAATGTAGCCGTCTCTTCTACTCCAATAACTTTGTGTCTCGCACTTGTCGCCTGTGGAAGTCCCTCTCATTTTCCTGTTTCCCTGATAGCTATAATCTCCGACTATTCAAATGTAATGTCAATCGACGTCTCCAGATGCCTTGATCTATTCCCTATCCTTCTCTTCATCCTTTCTTCTATTACTCCTCTTTGCTTTCGCTCCAACTCTGTAACCCCTTGCATGCTAGTGGCTTCCCACCTTGCTTGGGGTGAAATGCTTAAAAAAAAAAACAAGAAAACACAGAGCAACACAAAGTTTTTGATATTTTTTAAATACAACACAATTGCTAAATTACAAATATCGCCATCATTATTAATGGTATATTTAAACTCATCAAAATAATAAAAATTAACAAAGCCAACTTGCCAAAATAGAATTTTTATTAATGAAATGGTTACAACAAAGTTGGATTGTCAAATAGAAAACCTGGTGAAAACTTTTCGACATACACAAAATTTGATTGATCTATATTTTCCTTCTTTTCAAAGCACCAGTAATTGGTTGTTTATTGTCCAATGAAAAAAGTTCAATCTTCTGTACTGATTGGTTTTTGCAAGGCACATATAAAAGAAATAGCTGAAAATGGGGAAAATGTGATTATAATTGCTTTTTAAAATAATAAAAGACTGGTTATAAAAGGAATTAGTTTAAACTATAAATAGTTGATGGTATATACATTTAAGTAGATGTCAAGATAACTCATTCTTTATCTGAAATTCCAAAAATTGTAAACTCATTTATTTTAATTTCTAAAGAGAATGTGAATCTCTTTAATCTTTGCATTCACAACTATTTTTCTCTTCCTTAACTCAAGTTCATAACAACACTTGGCTTAAGTTCTTTATAGTATTTTTTATGAAGTACTTTTCCATAATCATTTTAATGCATTTCTTTGTTCTTATTTTTAAAAAGTTATCATTTTCAATCTAAAAAAACAATTTAGTTAAATTAACAACACAAAAAGTTCCGAGTCTAATTTGATTTTATGAATTAGTCCCTGTAAAATCTATATTAGATATGGCTGCTCAAATTATTATTCCAAGTCTCAAGTTGTCCAAATTGAATAATATTACTAAATTAGTTACCACGTATTAAGATAAACATTTTATTGATACTAAAGAAAGTATAGCACCAAATATTGGACAACGCTAAACAAAAGCCATGAAATGCTACTGGAAATTTTAAACTTAATTTTTACTATCTCTCTATATTTCTGAGATGAGTTATTGTAATTATTTACATTGTTCTGTCTGCTGTCCTCATCTTTATTGCCGTATTCATGACATTTTGGTCGTTGTACATTCTGGCCTACTTCAGGATCTGTTTATATTTCTAAGATGAGGTATTGTAATTATTTCTAAGATGAGGTATTGTAATTATTTATATTATTTACATTGTTTGGACTGTTGTCCTCATCTTTATTGCTATATCCATGACATTTCAGCCGTTGTACACTCTGGCCTTCATCAGGTGATTGGAATCTTGAACTAGACCCTTTATTTTATCCACCACGGTAGATTGTTCTAGTTCCATATTCCATGCCTCTTCTGGATGTCTCAGTGGATAAAAGCATTGGTTGGATTCAGTGACTCGACCCAGAGTTGTGACTTCAATACCTGGCTATTGCAGTGGTGAACAAAAACTGGGAGAGTTGAGTTAAAGGGAGATAACTGAGACATCAGGAAGAGGTATGGTACATGGAACTAGAACAATCTACCCTGGTTCAGTTCAAAATTCCAATCACCTGAAGAAGGCCGAAGCATACAATGATCAAAACGTTGTGAGTATGGCAATAAAGATGAGAACAACAGTCTGAACAATGTAAATAATTAATTCTTGCTACTGAATTTAATTTCATAGAGTCTATTTTTTATTTAAAGAAATAAATATAATAAAAAGTAAAATTACGCAGAAGATTTTTTTCCAGAAAAACATATTTTTACCAACAATTATTTACTATACTCAGTTTGTAACAAGGCAGACACCCAGTGAGGATTAAACTTCCTACAGTAGTAATGGTCTGTGACACCAGCTTGCTAACTAGTGCTCTATGGTTAGGGCTTAGTTTGGCACAAGGGTATATAGAAGAAATTTAGGAGGGTTGTATTATGTTAATCTGTCAAATGAAGGGGGGGGGGGGCTTGTTTGAAAAATAAAAAGCATTCAAAATTCAGGCTTATACATGAGTCCTCAGAATTACTTTTAAACAACTCCAAACTTAATCTATTTACTTTATAATTTTTATTTTTCACAATATGTCTTTCTTAAATCCATAAAATAATTTGTTTATGACTAAAAGTGAACTATGTTCATTTGCAAGTCATGAGATTGTAATTTTTATTATAGGAATAATGTAAAATGCTTTGTAGAAACTAAGTAGGGTATGAAAGGATTGAAAAATAACATCAGAAATGAATAAAATAATGCTGGATTACTAATCTTTTATATAGCTATGAGTGTTGGACAATAGATGAAGAAAAGACTTGCAGCAACTGAAATATGGTTTCTCTTAACAAATATTGAGAATGACATGGACAGAGCATGTGAGAAATGAGGAAGTTCTAAAGGGAATAGGAATTACAAAGAAATTGCTGATAATTTTGGAAACATTGAGGAAGAAAAGCTTGGAAAATTTAACACTCACAAGGTTCATTAAAGGCAAAAGAGGTTTGTGTAAATGGATTGAAAAACAAGTGTTATAAAGACAATGACTGTAAAGGAATTAGTATAGCTGAAAAGTAGAAAAAGGAAGCTGTGAAGAACCATAATCATCCAAGTTCTGTATGGAAAGATCACAAAGAAGTGAAACGGTTTCATTTTGTGGGGAGGGTTGAGATATATATTTTCATCTAGTACCAGTGGCTGGTGTTCAAATGCTGATTTTTTCAAGTCGGGCATGCTGACACTTAGAAAAATTGTATTGTATTAATCTTAATGATTAATACAATACAAATCTTAAATAAATCTTAAGTAAATATCAAGTCCTGTTTATATCAAATTTATCATCTTTGTCTTATATTTATTATATTTAGTGTATGAAATGTCTATACAACTGTAACCATTATGGAACAGTCATAGTATTTCAGATTTCTTTTTACCACCTGTACAACACCAAAAATTTGAAACATCCTCACTAGAAAGAAATTGTATTGCACATGTAACTAGAAAAGGAATAAGTAAAGAAGACTTATTGTTTCCAACAAATTCTCAAATATCAGTGACTAACGGAATATAGGACTATTTCTAGAAATTTCTCTACTGACACACTTTATTTTACAAACTGTAGAAAAGCACTCCAATAAATTCAAAGTAGCTACTGTAGCTTCATGTCAAACAATTTAGTCTCACAAATTATTACTCTTGAGTTTGATCTTCACTAAGCACCTCACTATTGTGACCTTGTGCCTGATTAGGTTAAGTTTAGTGAATATCTACAGACATTGAGTGTTTAAGTGTGATGGTTTTGTACTATATTTGATGTTATATAAGCCCTTACTCTTATAGTTAGGCTAGCTATTAGTACTTGTGGTTTACAGTGTATATTAGCCGATCAGGGATGTCTCATTGTGGTGTAACGGTCAACAAGCTGGAATTATAGATCATTAGCACTGAGTTCAATTTACACTTGTGGCTTTGTGCCAAAACTTAGTAAATGCTTAGTAAATAACATTAGTCTACCAAAATGTTCAGCTTTGCATATAAGACCTGGCAGATTAGTTTAGCTCAGCTACCATTTACTGGTCCACAGTCTTAGAGGTAGGCAATGACTAAATGGAATAAGCTTAATTGACTAAAATAGTGATGTAATTTCATCACAATATATACCTCAGGCATCACTGAAAAATCAGATCACCATGCTAGAATTATTGTCACAACTTTATCTGTTGTTAATTGTAATTAGTGATGAATATAATTGCTTACTGAAGATGGGTTTATCACAATAATAAGTAAGGTTATCTTATTTAGATTATTACTTGTTATTGTTTACTTTGAATTCATTCTCTGCCACTGTAATTATCAGCACTATATATCTGTTTATCAATTCCACTTAGTCAACTATTTTATTCAAGTTAGTGTCTTCTTCCAGGACTGTGTGCCAGGTAAATATTAGTTAAGCTGATAATTCTTTAAGCATTTTTTTGCAAGAAAAAGATAGTAAAGACTCTTAAATACAATGAAACATGGTATTTGCCATCATTTCTTATCGTACAAGCCATTGTTTTTCATCAAATAAAACTAAGTTTAAAAACACAGATTTTCATTCACTTCTGAAACCAAGATAAAATAAAAAGCATCCATGACTGCTTTCTAGCTATTTTTTTAAGAGTGACAGCTTGATAAAGGGTGTGACAAGAATGTGTTTTGAAATTTATATAATAAACGTGGTCATGCATTAACACAAAATCTACCCAGTAAAGAAATATTTAAATATTTTCAGAAATCACAAAATGCAAAAAAATATTTACAACGGTTTTTAACTTTTCAAGGTTATACTGATAAGTAAATTATTTTTCCGATTACTCTCTTCATTTTTGTTGTTTTAACACGTTTCAGTTAATATATTCATTGACCTTGCCTAAACATATGAAGTATTATTAGGCTTTATATTTTTGGACTATTATCCTTATCTTTGTTGTTTTTTATGAGAAAGCTAAAAGAATAAATTGTTCAAAATGTTATTTTAAATACAACAAATAAAATAAGCATGAAAAAAATTATATGGAAAATTGAAAATCTTTCATTTCAGAATGTTTTAAACAATAACAATAAAACCAAAGAATACATCACACCAAAATATGGTATGTTAAAATCAACAAAGAAAAAAATACAACTGAATAATTATTGGCCTCAACTGGATGTTGTAGGCTATACCAAGCAATTCTATTAGTGTGTTTGTGTGTGTATATAACATTTTTATTCAGTATTTCAACTGCACATGCTATTGTTTTTACTGTTACTAACATTTCTATACAAGTTAATTTTGTCAAATTTTCTGATATTTTCACCACCATATTGTGAGAACTAGAGGAGGCACAGTGGAGTAATGGATAGCGGCTCAGATTGAGGAATCGGAGAGCTGAGTTCAAATTCCATTACATTCACTTGGGAAAGGTATGAATCATCTTCTCTCTACAGCTATGGGTAAATAGCAGGACAGACCAGGTTCTATAGCCTTGGGTGGCAACTGGTCTAGGAGAAGGACAACTTTAAATTCAAAACCTGATCCTCCAGATTTGGGGTTGTGCAGTAGTCTAGCAAACTGCTCTCTTAAAAACTGGCTTGTCACAGAAACAATAATTATATCTTGCAGCCCTATGTTCCTCAAGGAATTTAAAGGCATAATATAATATTGTAGGAACTAGTATTTGTAAACCTATATAAATAACATTTTTTAAATTGAAGTTAGAATTTAAAGAAAACAGGAGAATAATGTTGGTAATCAACAGTAAAAGATTTTTATTAATATCTTCCAAGATATATTTATGCAATTCCAAACAATAGTCATCACTTATTATTCTGTGATGAAATTGATATATAAATCCTATGCATATCATTTTACAGTTAAAATTTCGAGTTAAACATCAAAATGAACATAATTTTGATTTCATTCCTAAACATTTTTACTTCAAATTGTTTTCTTAATTAATTTTCACTTTAATTTACAAACCTATATAAACCAAAATACATTTTGATGTATAAAATATATTAAAAAGTGTACTTTTAATTTTGTAAGTTGCTTGAGTCACTACATTCATTAATATATGAAAATTATGATTTAGGAGTAATTTTAGTACAAAATCATTCCTAAGGATTCTGTATGGTCTGGTGCAGATAGCGATTCATTGGGTTGAGGTAATATGATTTGTTACACTGAGTGACCCCAACACTAGTGATCCTACTGTAGAATAATACAAAAAGAACTTTTGCTTTGTTTCTTTTATGAAGAGAGACACCAATGTGTTAGTATCTCAGAACATGAGATGATATTTAAAGATATTTTGGGTTGTATAAGTGGACACCTGTAATTTAGTAATGTGTGACAGTGAATGTGTTTCTGGGTCCTCAAAGAAAAAGTCAAATGTGGCTTAGTTAAAAAAAAAAAAATTAAAAGTACTGGTAGACCAGAATTATTTCTATGGAATTAAGTTTAAAAAAAAAATCTATAATTAAAAATTTCAACTTATCTTGTATTTAAAAAAAAATGTAATACTACTGGCTTTATGGTTGAATCATCAGCAACTAAACTGTTTCCCCTAACAATCTTATTCTGGCTAGGTATAAAGCAGCATTAAAAATAAGACCTGTCAAAGGGCAGATGAACATTCTTGTAGGGGGTCAATAACCATTTAGCACAATGAGGTAGACTGAGCTCAACAGCTATGGATGCAGCCAGTGCAGTCATGACGTAGCATCACTACGAAGAGGACTTCCTATGCTGAAGTTAATAGACAGGTTATAGGGTCTTCCTAATAGAATCAATGTCCACATATCCATGATCAAGGCAAGTGTTCAAGTTGAAAGACATAGACTGTGGTCTTATCCGGAGATGGATGGGTTCTACCAAGTCTACTTGCCCAAGACAAGCTGAAAATAAATGAATACCCCTCTGGCTTTCAACTCAGATATGTGGAGAGCTGCCCAGGTGTGCAGCAACCCTACAACCACACCCAGTCATGGGACTGATTGATGGTGGCACCTTTGTGATATTTATAATAATTATGTAAATATTTTATGACACCTTTATAATTTTCTTATGTGCAGTATTTTATTGCTGTTTTAATATACTCTAGTTAAGATTTTGAAAGAGAAAACAAGGATTTTTTTAAACTGTTATCTTCATCTTTGTGTTGCTTTTTATTGTTTCACTTTGATGAAAAACAAGATAACTTTGAAAAAAAAAAATTTTTTTTTTCCTCAACCTAATACAAGTCCTGTTGTGTTTCAATCAATCCATTATAAGTGGATCAAAAGTGTTTTGCTTCTGGAAAATTAGAGGATTTAACTCTTGACTGAACTTTTTACCAATTCCATGAAAGTTGCAATAGCTTCACTCTTTACATTCAATGTGTTTATAAAAATCAAGTATTTTAGGAGAGGGACAAAAATGTCCCAACAATATTATTATACAAAAAGACATTCATGCTTATTTACTGCAATAAACAACTCATTATTAACAGATATTTTCTTATGACATTTATATAACATTAGAACCAAAACAAACCTGTCATTTTATTTCTTTTATACATGTGAAGAAGGGTAAACATTTTCCTAGCCTATTAAACATTTTATTTTTTTTCTAATTCACCCTTTATCTTATTTAATTTCTTTAGGTTAAATTTCTTTCAGCAATCATTCAGAGAATCTTTATTTAAATAAAAAAAAAAAAACTTCATTTAAATTTAAACATGAAATCTTTAACAATTTCAATCAAATTTCAAAATAAAAATAAAGAAAACGAATTTGTGGTGAAAGAATGAGATTCCAAGTTTCAATCGATTTAAAAGATTTCTAATGAATTCTTAGCAAAAAATCCCAGTTTTTTCTCTCCAAATAATCACAAGGCTTATTTTAAAATACAAGTTCACAATCTCCTATCCAAAACTGTTGGTACCAGACACTTTTTGGAATTTTTCAGATCTTGGATCTGTGTTACAGATACTGTGTTAGGGCTGATTGTTATTGTCATTGCGGTGAATCTTGAAAATATTTACAAAGAGACAAGTAAATTGAGACTATAAATAATATTGCTGTTTATATATAGAGTGGTGAACAAAATGCAATATACAGGGTGGTCCGAAAGTCTTGTCACTCTAAATAATATAATTTTTTCTATTTTAGATGGCTGAAATTTCTGGCACACATGCTCCCAAAAAGTGTTCAGTTTTCAGATTTTTTCACTTTTCAGAAGATTGAATAAAAAGTTGCATACCTGTATTTATTTAAAATCTTAAAAAAAAAACCCAAAAAAACCAAAAAAACAAGGATACTGAATTCAAATTAAATTTTTTCTTAAACACATTTATATATTTCTTAAACATATGTTATTATATATGTTTATATGTTATAAACCTTTGGTTAACAATATAATACACTTATTCTAATATGAACAAAAGAGCACATTTCCAACTTACCTAACAAGTTATTGCTTCAGTAAAGTCCTTGGCATTAATCTGATACTAAGCTGACATGTTTCTTATGGTGACTCTTAAATCACCTCTTTAACTTAAATTCTTTTCTATATCAGGATTTACTACCAATAAGAACTCCCATATTTTTATAAAATAAATTTTACTGAAAATCCTTTTTAAATATGACTGTCAAAGTGTGAAAATATGCTGATCAGTGGTATGAAATCCTGTTATAAAAACCAGCAGTTGGCAATTATATCTTATTATTTTCCAGTGCTATAAATATAAAAATGATTGCATTTTAAGTGAGAAGCCAATATAAAAACAATAGATTTTCAATTACTACACTATTATTTGGAGAACAACAGACTATTAGATATTTAATTGTAATAGAGCACACACCCATTGTATATTTGGACAGTAGTCCTTTTATACAAGTTTCATTGAATACAGTGGAAAATAAATATTTTATTTTTTTTTTATTCAGTTTTTCTGATATTCTTACAATTTTTCTTTTATGGGAACTAAGAGTGTGTAGGAACTGTGTGTAATGATTATTGTCCAAAATGCTTTCAGATAATTTTTTTTCTTAGTCAGTTTTCAAGTAGGGTAGTGTTATTTTTCATTGTTAGTATATTTTGTTTCCTACACTGTGTTGTGTGAGAGGAGTAATAATTTCATTCATATTGGAGATTTTTATTAAAAATTGTAAGAATGATAGAAAAACTGAATAAAAGAAAAAAAAATCACAAAATATTTCTTTCCTGTTAAATATTTAATAAAATATGTGTATGGTGTACACAAAAAATATGGAGGATCAAAAAATAAAATCCATCAATTCTTCAAATATATATATGAAGAAATATAGTTTTAAGGTGTGCTATATTTATGGGATAAAGTGCTCAATATAAGAGATAGAGTGTATGTAAACATAAATATAAAGGTGAACATTGAAGTCAACACTCAGAGGTGACAGGCTTTTTTAATGCTAGACGCAATCCAACACTAGCAGCTTGACGATTGCATCTAGCATGAAACAGCCTGTCACCTCTGAATGTTGACTTCAATATTCATCTTTTTTTATATATATATATATATATATATATATATATAAAAATGAAAGAATTGTTTTTATCCATGTGCTATACATAGATAGATAATTATACCTCATGAGAACAATTTTAATATTTATACCTAATGAGAATTGTAGGTTTTACAAGTATAGGGTCAAGTGTAAAAACTTTTCTTTCACTTAAGAAACGTTTTTAATACCTATTATTCCCAACTTTGCATCAGAGATGGCACTTGTAGTCACAAGTACTAATTACTGCTATCATGGATTTTATAGACATAAAATGAACAGGAAAAGATCATTTTCATTAGATTTGGAAAGCAAGTCTTTTTCCAAGACTAACATTAAGCAGTACTAGCAACAATAAGAATACATGGGTATTTAAATTCTGTAATTTGGCTAGCTAGACTGATTTCAAGGTGAAAATAGGGTACAAGTATCAACCTCTAACATCTCCCTTTTTATAGTTCTATTCTAACCCCTGATATGATGCAGATTTTGAAAAATACTAGTAGTGTAACCACTAGAAATAAAGGCACATGTTTTGATTTCAAATCAGTTTTCCTTCTAAATATGTAGTCTAAGTACTTAGTAGTAAGTAGTAGGTCAGCTAAGATAAAGGAAGTCTCAACCAAGTCTTATTCTATCCCTAGAGCTTAACTTGACCCAAAGCCACATAAAAGTGGTATACCTAGAGAGGACTGAATATTAGTGAACTGTTTGGTGACGTAAGCTTGCTAGCCTTCATCCTGCAACTAGAGACACTCCTGATGTCTACTTGCAGTGTAAAACAAACAGCTAAATAAACTAATGACACTTAAAAACATTATTAGTATTACGTACGTCAAACGCAAAAGAAGTAAAGTGGCAGACAGAAATAAATTTAGCTTTTTTTTTTTTGATGGTATATAAAAGCGGAAGAAAAAAAAAACTTCAAGAAACTATACAAATTCAAAATATTCTCTAATTATTAAGCATAGGTAATTTTAAGGTTAAATGTGTAAAATGTTTTTTATTGTATCAGTGTATAATAATTATTTTCTAATTATGAAGAAAAGCCCACTCCATTATCAGACGGTTGATTGAATAAAAAGAGCCGAAAAGAATTTTTTCATACATCATTTAGATTTTTTTTTCTTATAGATCAACTATTAACCAGATCAATAATTTATTGCACCCTATTTAAAGTTCATATTTATATTTTCTGCGTTATTGCATATGGGCCGAGGAAATTTTAATTTATTCCTTGCTGTTTACTTCTTTAAGGGAATAAGTAACAAAAAATTGCGTTAAAATAAAAATAGTATTTCTTTGAGAAAGAGAATGGAATCAGCACCAAAATCAAGTACTTTTTATTTTTTATTTATTTTAAGTAGTTCTAGATTGAAATAGGAATTTAAACATTTTTTTTTACAATAAGCGGCTTAAACCGAAACGTCTTTAAAACCTGGTCATTTCAAAGAATTAACAACTTTTTTTAAAGAAAATAACTGTTTATTAGTTCCTTGTATTTAAAGAACTACTAGTAAACTACCGGGAATCCCCACTGAATAAAAGAAGCTATTTGACTTCATTTTAAAAAAAGACAAAATTGTAATAAAATATAAAAAAACAAACAATGCATTTCGAAAGATTTCAAAAATACATTTAAAACAAAATACATGCATCATTGCAGTAACAGATGTTTTCCACATTGGAAATGTGTACAATAAAAATGTTTTACATTCCAGCCCCACCTACTGAACATACTTTTTTGGGGGGTGTTTTAAAAAAAATAGTCATACTTGGTGGGTATCGTTGATTTTTACAAGTATTTGACTGAGCACTAGGGTACCTGACCCAGGCTGATGGTGTCTAACGAACAAATTTTGTTCAGTTGATGATGTAATTCTCCTAAAAGACAAGACTTCAGGTCTTTTGGTCTACACAGTTCTCTGTGATTGACCACTGAGCCAAATTTAAGAAATTTATTTTTTTTTTTTTTTAAGTTAAATGATAGCATACAATTTTCGTATATTAACTATTATTGTGCATTGGCACCATCACTTGTAGTTGGGATTTTTTTTTTATTTACGCGATAATCTAGAGATATTATTATCAGCAAGAAAGTATTTTTACTTTTAAACTTAATTTAAGAGCTGAGTGGGACTGACGTGATGGAGGTCTGTGACGAACTCAACTTACAAGTTTGTTTGTTTTTTTTTAACTGACTGACCGTCCTGAACGTAGGCGGTTAGTAAGTTGCGAGTATTTCAGGGTGACATGTGTATAGACTGGTTTATGGTTGAGAACAAGTAGAAAAAAAATTGGGGCGACACAAGAAAAATAGCACTCATATTTTTTTTTTTTAACATTTTTGGGATTTTTTTTCCCGCGTACTACACAGTTTGGTGTGTTGTATATCATATTGCAAATAAATACGCATTATTTCAAAATTCTTCAAGACAGTTGAATAGAAAAAAGAGTTTTGTAAAATTCCATTAAGGATTGTTGTTTAATGTAACAGATGCATCACGCACGCAAGAATTCTTTCTTTTCTTGTTTGCTTAAAAGAAGCTCAAGGTATATAAAAGAAAAATACATGGTTTATGTTTTTGTTTTAAATTAATTAATTTAAATTCTAACTGACTTTTATTATATTTTTTATATTTTAGACTCACAGTGTTGGATTTTTTACCACTTAAAAATTTAACTACGATATTGTAGAGGAAAAATATTTTCTCAAAGATGCTGTCTGTAGTTAACTTTTTAAAGTTATTATCGATCCATATTTTTAACTTTAAGCATCATCGTGTTTAAAGTTCAAACTTGAAAATTTAAAATATAGATCGATAATAATATTCATATTTAAATTGTTTTTTGTTTTTTTAGATTCCTTAACGTTTTAATGAGATATATTCGCAATATGACATTATTAAACACACAAAAAAACCCTGACTTCTTAGTTTTTATGGTATGTGTTCAGCTGTGGCTTCTTTAACCGCGGTAATTATTTCATCCAGTAAACAATCCCGGTTTTTTTTAGTGACGGTAATAATACGAACATCTTTTCTTTCGTAAATTTGTTCGATAAGATGAACAGGTTTGCCTTTTTTCACAGGGATGGTGCCCAGCACCACCGACCGTGGGTCATCCATCCGACTACGCACGGCTTGCTGAAAAGCACGACTGATCGATTCCATTTTACCGATTTCATCAATAACAGTTATTCCTGTATTGCTAGCATGTAGTAAAGGAAGTGCAGTTTGCTCAAAAGATTCAACCTGGACAATATACTGACCCAATCGGTAAGGGTCTGGTCGATTTAGTGGACCTGCTTCAGAGTCATGTCCATGTCCGTCGATTCGAGCCAAAGGAGCTCTTAATTGACCATCTATACTAACCACATCGAAGCCCTTCCTACGTCCAAAATGCCGAACTTCTTCCGTGATAAATCCGTGTAAAACGTATCCTTGTTTTTCAAGTTCCTCGCATGTTTTTTGGATCAGTGTTGTCTTCCCGCTGCCGGGTAATCCTGTTAATAAAACATGTCTTGCGGAGGAAAGTGATGCACTGCTGGCCATCTCGTCTGCTGTTTTTCAACTATTATAAACACAACTCAGCAACAAACGGAAGACTGAACACGCACAAAAAAGTTGACAAACAACTCAAGGTAGATAACTCTTATTTTCTATTTTACAGTAGGCACATGTTCCGCGCTATCTTGAGGGGGGCGTGTCTCATATTGAAAAACAAACAAATAAATAAATACAAAAAGCCTACACAAGTATTTTTTATACCAACATTCTTGGCTTTCAAAAGCATAGCGAAAACATGTACATACTGTTCCTAGTTTGATTTTGTTTTTTGTTTTTTCTTATTAAAATAAATGACTTCCAATAGAAATATTCATAAACTATTTTAATTTAAAATAAATCTTAATCCTCACCAAGAGAACACCCTTAATACACCTTAAACCCTAATCTTAAAAAAAGGCGTGTGAGTAAAGTAGGATTTTGTCAAATTTATTTCTATATCTTATTTAATAATTTACTATTACAAACCTAATGAAAAAAATTATTTTGCACAACAAATATTATTTTTCAACATGACCTCCTTCTGACAATACGCTTAATTCATTTAATCACATAAACTGAACATTATACAGTGAAAATTTCAGATCAAAATTCAGCTAATAACTACATGTCAGGCTACCAGACTTTTTGATTCACTATCGTGTGTCAATTTATGAAACCCACACAATGGAAAAAAATATTGAAATTAATAAAATTTTTTAAAAACTTTTAATTCAGTATTATTTAAATTTCTTTCTTAAATTCCATGCTCTTGCAGGATGTAGACAATTATCTATGAATTACAATACATTCTTGGGAAAGAGAGTGGAGTAGCTACCCACTGCCTTCTATATGGTTTAAAATTCAGATTTTCTTCTCTTAGACTAGTTACCATCCAAGACTAGAGAGCCTAGTCTACTTTGCTACTTGAACCATAGTTAGAGAGGGAAGAGATGGATTGATGCCTTTCCCAAGAGCATTAGTGCAACAGTGAATGCAACAGGCTAGCCCAGGATTTGGTCAGCTTAACAATTCCATTTTCCATGTCAATATCCATTACACTGCCCACACATCACTGTTACTGTCATTTAAAACTTAAATTCATTTTTGAATAGACAAGTCTAGACAAAATAAAGGCTTTTTGGAGAAAACATTGGCAGGAATAAACTAAGCTATTTATGAAAATTGTTGCAAATAAGAATTCGTTTGAATATCTGGGTGCGTCAGTTATTGATTAAAGATTTCCTACCCTCAGATGAGAAAGAGAAAATTAAACTAGTAGAATTTTAAATTTATAAAAGTAATAAGAATAGAAGTTTTTAGTGAATTCAGATAATTTTATTTTATGCCAAAAAATTAACAGTATAATTTCCTTGTGTATATGTTATTATATAATGTAATTATAATCATGTTATCATTATGTTATTACATATTTATGCTGTTATAAAATTTCTTATAATAATTTGATAATTGGATCAAAAATCAGGACAAATGGATTTACTCAAGATTAAAGAAATTTTAAAATCATTAATAGGAAAATTTGAGAAATATGACAAATTTACTCTATTGCTTGTTTTTTTTTTATATGCAAACAGACTTTATAGTATAAATTAATGTGTTTCTAATAAAGTTGGTATTAACCAATAAATATTGGTAAAATTTTCAGGATATGCTTTTATGATAAATACTTCTGAGAACATTATTCTTATTATAAAAAAAAATAAGATATAAAAATAATAATGATGAAAATTATAAATAAAATAAAATTTACACCTCATTTAAAATAAATTAAATAAATAAAAAATAAAAATAATAAAATTATTCCTATCATGAAACAGGGACTGTTACTACTGGAAGTACAGACATCTTTTCCACTTTCCAATGACATCGTTTGGACATGTATTGGCAGACTTACTCATGAAATAAGCGAATTAGTCATTTCAACTCCGTGCAAAGCTGACTTGAGCTTAACTATTTTAACCATTCTTATCCTAACTTTTGAACCAAAAAGGAAAACAGACATACCTAAGAGACATTGAGAACTTTGTTTCACTACTATCGCCATAAAAGGAATACCACCTTTTAGAATTCCTGTTTTAACTTCAACAGAATCAGTTTCACCATCAGGTTATACAGTGGCAGCAGTGGTATTTCTGTGGTATTGCCTTAATGATTCTGGAGGGTATACCATAGAGATAGGGGATTTTCAACATGAGATCTCTCTTGATGGAATCAAACACCCTGCAAAAGTCAACAAAACAGATTGTGACCTCTTTGTTGAATTTTTTTTCATCTCTTCCTGTATGCAGCAAATGCAGAGGATTTGAGCAGTTACCAATCTGCTTCTTTTAAATCCATTCTGGTTCTTGTAGAGGAGTGGATTGATGTTAGGGACAATCCTATTTAGTAGAATCTTATTGTAAACTTTTGCTGCAATTGACATGAAAGTTCTACCCCTATAGTTTGTCACACTTATTAAACCATTTTTATTTGGGGGGGGGGACTATTCCACCCTTCACCCAAACTAAAGGTAGCAAATGGTGTATGAATGTGTGGTTTCAAAACTCAAGGAGGAGGTCATGAAATATTGGATCATTCTACAATAATTTTTGGTATGTTTTCAAGACCTGGATATTTGTTGTAGGCAAAATCTTTGAGTGTTGTTTTGAGTTCATCAAGCATGAATGGGTTGGTGATTATGTCCAGTGTATTGGAAGTGGAAGACCACTGACTTGTGGTGGTTCTCCCAGGAGTTTCTTAAAGTGGCCAAACCATTTAGCTTTACACTTTTCAGTGGAACCACCTTTGAGCCAAATGGAAAGCTTTGATTTTCTTCCTGAGAGTATGTTTATTATTTTCCAGGCTGTTGCATGTTGATTCTCCAATGCAGTCTTTCAATCTTGTCAATCTCCTCTTGGATGTACTCTACATTGGCATGGGCTTTGTCTAGTATCCTTTGTGCTTTAGTGATATCTTTAAAAGTACTTCTAATTAGCTTTTCTTCATAACTCGGTTTCACTCTTTGCAGATGGCAAGACTGATTCCTTTGAAGTTAAAGAAGGAGTTCTACAAGGCGACACATTTTAAGGAATCTAAAAAAAAGAATGGGAAACAATATTCAAATAAAGAAGATCTCTCATCTCCCTCCTCCTCCTCCTCTTCCTCCTTCTCATCATCATAATCATCATCAGCCTTAGTTCCATGGCCCTATTGTGGTCATAGGGCCATTGAGCAGTTGACCAGTTTCCTTCACATTCCTTCCACCATATCACACTACCTATATACATAGCTATATTCAGTTTGCTTCATTGTGCTTGATGGTTCATCTGCCCTTTGATAGGTCTAGTTGACATTTAGCAAATGTCATGATTCTTACTTTACAGAAGAAAGGGAATTATGAATGTATTAACATTGAGAAGCTGCCCTGTTGTTTCAGTTGTCAGTGAGTCTTTTGATCTCTAGCCATTTTGCTTATCTCTTTGGTGAAAGGAATCAATTGGTTTAGATTAATGTATTTTGAGCTGACTGACTACAACCTGTTGCATTTTTAGTTGACTGAATACAACTTGTTGCAAAGTTTTGTATATATATGTTTTTAGAGGAATCAATCTCAAAAGATTTTGGATTTGCTCAGATCAACAATGATTAGTTGAAAATTCTCTATTTATACCTTGTGATCTTTTTGCCACTCTGTCCAATATTTTCAGCATGTGAGTAAATTTCTAATCTTATTTTACATCACACAGACACACATATTTATGTCAATCCTTTTTCTGCGTGGCTTTTTAACATGCCTTGCAGATCTTTACATACTGTCTTAACTATTAAATTTTGGATTTAAAGGAGAGTAAACAAAGTAACTCAATCAAAAGTAAGTTGTTTTTTTTTTGTTTCCATTTCTTTTGTATGTCACTGCTGACTAAATATCTATTACTTTGGAAATTGTCACGCAGTCAGCATAATACTCAAAATAGAGAAAGACCACAATTTTTCAAATCTCTTATACAATTTCAGGAAACATAGTGTGTTTTCAATTTTAAATATTAAATAGTAGTCATTTTTATTTTAATCATTTCACACCAAGCAAGGTAATAAAGTCGCTAAAACACAAGAGGTTACTCAGTGTGAATGAATGATAAAAAGAAAAAAATATTAAGGAGAGAGGACAGTAAAAGAATATGAATTAAGAAGACAGAAGATAACGATTGACATTGCATTTAAATTTTTGAAGATCAAAGTTGACTGGAAAGCAAGAAGTCGGAAGAGTAGTTCCACAAGAGAGATGTGCGAGAAAAGAAACTGTTAACATAGAACTTACGGTTACATCTAGCCATTTCACCACTAAAATACGAGATCTTGCCGCCAATTTAATACTGCGCTTAAACTCATAAAGTTGTGGTACCACAGAGTAAAGTCCATCAGAACAAATACCATGAAAGTATTTATAGAAAAGTTACAAGGGAACTACGTTACAGATACGTTTCTAAGACCATGCAAATTTAGTGTTACTTACCCCGATGGTCGTCTGGCATGCGAGTAGTGGGGAGTCAAGGCTGGAATTCATTGACATTTTTTTTTGTTTTGGAAAACAAAAAATGACAAAAAAAAGCAAGTTTTTTTTTTTGGAAGGTATGTTTTTGAATGTTTTTATCGGTTGTAAATCTTCCTTGGGTTTAAAATTTACTAATGCAACCACACTGTTTTAATATTTGACGTTGAAACTAGAGGTAAATTGTTTTAATTTGTGACTTTAAAATTTTAATTTAGCCTAAGGTTTTTTGATTGTCCCCAAACTATTTTGCAATTTTTTGGAAGCAACAAGACGTCCACACGCATACAAAGACATTTTGGGTACTCTGTAAAAATACATTTCTTCCTACTTATAGGCTACCGAAATTGCAATACGCTAAAAATATACTTATTCAAATCATTTTACATTTATCATAAATTTTCATCAATTTATTACTTGTAAATATTGGGACTAAAATATTTCTAATTATTATTTTAATTAACCCTCGTTCATATCAACTTATCAAATTATGGAATTGGCATTGATGACTTATAGGAATTTACAGCTGCTTTGAGAATTTTTTATTTGCAAAATTTTAGAATATTAAAAATATATATATCGAAGACATTTCAATAACTTGAGTGAAGAAATATTTAATGTATTGAAATTTGGAACGATATGCCTCCGATGGCAAAATAGACAATGTTTTTTTATTGCCGCCTTTTTATGGGGTTGGAGGCGGGAGATGGCGCTTCCCTTTGATTGGGAGAGATTGTCCTCAGTCGATTAAGACGCTTTGTATTCTGGTTCCGTGTTCAACTGATTTATTTTGTCACGTAAAGTAACGTGTTACCTCGAATATTCGACTTACACTACAGTGTCGAATTATTTTCCTTAATAGATGAAATAATAATAATATTTACTTAACTTTAAAATAATGCTATATATCTGGTTTTATTTAGAGAGGGGAAGAAGGGAAGGAGAGTTTTTGTATTGAATGACTTTGAAGAAAAGATTTTATTAGCTTGGGTAGAATTCCGTAGCTGAGATTTGTTTGAATCTGAGAAACTTTGAAGAAAAGATTTTTATTTTTCTTCGGTAGAATTCCGAAGCTAAAAGAAGCAATTTAATTCCCAAGAAGAGGATTTATGGCATTTGATTTGTTTGTTGACTCGGAGAGTCAATGTTTGTTTTTTGTGGCAGAGTCGTTCGAGGCGGTAATTCGGTTCCAATTCTCATTCTTTACTTTAAAAACCAGATTTTAAAATATTTTAAAAGATATTAATCTTGGAATCAGATTTTATTAGCCTAGGTTAGGAGTTGTATTTTTATTTCTCCCTTTTAGCCCCTCAAAAAAGAGAAAAAGAATTGTGAAGAAAAGAAGATAAGTGTATCTGAAGAAAAAAGAGAAAAAGAATTGTGAAGAAAAGAAGATAAAAGTATCTGAAGAAATTGACTGTTAAGAAAAAAATTTTAAAACAAGTTTTTCATTGTAAAAGAAAGGTTGTCAATTTAGGGAATGATACATTCTATAGACTGACAAAATTGTTAATGTAAGTAAATCCCTTTGTTTATTATTATGCTTTGTTACTATTTAGCATATGGAACAATATGTATGGAAATTTTGTTTTATTGAAATAAATATTTTATCTGTGAACACTATATCTTGTTTTTTTTATCTACTAAATTTAACATAATCTGCTTCTTTGAGTGGTTTTGTTTTACTTTCCTATGAAGAAGCCGAGAACAAAATCGGCAGTATGGTCCTGTGTCTTAATATATTTATTTATAATCTAAATGTATTTAATTTAGGACTATTAATTTTTCTTCACTGTACAGATGACCCCTAGGACCAGTAGACATTATGAAGAAACGATAACTCAATGCCTGCAGCTAGAAAGTGTGTGTGTGATTGATTGATTTTTTACGGCTTATCAACCTTTTGCAGGTTATTTAAAGCCAGAAAATATTTTCGATTGTAAGACTTTGGGTAGATAAGGATTTACTAATACAAGTTCTACTAATTAACACAGGTGGATTCATACGTTTCCTAATGGTATTTGCGCGTAAGTGAATATTAACGAAACTGTCTGAAATTGGAACTCGGCTCTCTGACTTCCAATTTTGAGCTGCTATCCATTACACCACCCGCACATACAAGTTTGCAGCACCTGCTATTCCCAAACGGTCACTCATCTTGGTAATAACCAGGCTCGATGTTGCTCAACTTCGGTGATCGTACGAGAATCAAGGTTTCAACGTGATATGACCGTAAGTCTCTCTTTCTCTCAGCTCTCTCTCTCTCTCTCGCTCTCTCTCTCTCTGTGTACAATAGCATAGTGACCTGTTTAGAAACCCCTTCTTTATTCAAGATAAGTATGCATTGGAATTATTTACCCTAGTTTCTAGAATTGGAATTATTTACCCTACGCTGACGTGCCTTACCGCTAGGCTACAAAGAAGCGTATATGACGGTTCCGTATAGGATGCAGGTTCGAATCCTGTCAAAGAACGAATATTTTCTATGAAAATTTCTCGGACATTCAGGCCGGTAAATGTTATTTAATACTGTTTATCATAAACAGAGCATTTGCTTAAATACTTGTATCTATAAAATAACAACGTTAAACATAATAAAATGTCTTTAATAAATAAATTGTCGGACCTTGTCCATTTCTTAATATATGTATGTATATATGTATGTGTGTATTGTATATGTGTGTATCTATCTATTACTTTTATTACTATTATTATTACTTTAAATAAATATATATATATATATATATATATATATATATATATATATATATATTTTATTACTATTAAATGATGATTATGTTTAAATGAATAACAACATAGATTGCATTTCTGTGATTTTTATTACTGATTGCGCAGTTAAAGTTTTATCCATAAAATTTTCCCCTACCTTCCCTTACTGCAATATTCTCAAAAAATCTAAAGTAGGATCTGTAATGTAATCGGTACTGAATTAGCTTCTTGACTTCAGCCGCTTTCTCACAGACGTGATGTGGCTTCCCTCTGTCTTTTCTACAAATATTTTCATGGCTACTGCACTGATGAGCATTTTTCCCTGGTGCCCTGACTACATGAATTTAAGTGTACTACTAGATTGGCATCTAGGTCCCAACTTTTTACTGTTGAAAGAGTTAAATGTAACCGCCCTTCTAACACTTTGTTTCCTCGCACTTCTCCATATTGGAACTCCATTCCTCTCACTTGCTTCCCTGATAACTACAATCATCAAAAACCTAAATGTAACCTCAGTCACCATGTTTTGTTGCATTGATACCTGTTCTTTTTACCTTTCTTCAATCCCCCCTACATTCACTCTTGTCTCTCATTTTCACTCTCCATAACCCCCTGTGTGATAATGGCACTTCTGACTTGCTTGAGGTGAAATGCTTAAAAAAAACCCAAAACATTGAATATAAAATAATTAGGGTACTGACAAAAGCATCTAATAAAATAATTAGGGTACTGAAAATAACATCTACCACAATCAAAGGTAAAGCTCTCCCTACCAACAGCTAAAATGATAAAAAAAGTGCTCAATACAATATATATATATATATATATATATATATATATATATATATATATATATATATATAAAAGGCAGGATGTGTGTGTGTGTGTGTGTGTGTAACGAATGCACGGCGGCAATTTTGACGGATTTGCACCAAAATTTACATGCACATGCTCCAAGTTAGTGGGAAGGCCAAGGCTGACTTTGCATTTCCCAACTCCCATCGATAGCGGAAATAATCAATTTTTTCATGCTTCTACGGCAGTTTTCATGTAGTTTGCGGCCATTTTCTACTGGCCAGAGTGAGAGCCTATAGCTGGCTGCCACGAATAGGCAGGAAGATTGTATTGGCCAGCATGAGAGCCAACAGCTGCCTGACACGAATGTTAACTAGCATATTAGCATGCAAAAAAAATCGATAGCTGCATTCGTCACAAGTGGGAAAAATTTAAATCTGCATAGCACTTTACTCCAATTGGTTCATTCGCTTGCTTAAACTCAACGTTGATTCTGATTCCACAGAACTGGGTTGGGTGTGAAAAAGTATTTGTTGTTAACATTCTTTTTTCATTCAGTTCTTCCAGTTACGAGTCCTTTTTTAAAGGGGATCGTTTTGTGTTCATTTTGTTTAGTTCTTATTTTCGTAACAGATTTAATGTTTAGTATAGAGCTTAGAAAAAATTCGCAGTGTGAGATAGGCAAGAAGTAAGGCATGTAGCAACATCAGCACGGCAAAGGGCACTCCTTTAAAGGCAAGGAAGGGCAAAAATATTTTAAGTCAAGTGATAGTGATTGCTGTATTTTTTAATCAAGCACGGGCAACGCCGGGCCATGCTGCTGGTATACAAATAAAACCTTACAATACGAACATTTTTTCGAAATAGTTGCAAAAGAGGAAAATGTTTAAAATATGTAATATAAGTTGTATTTAGTAAACGTTGTTTACTTATTACTGGGGAAATATTTAATCACGTGGACACATTTTCATCTGCATAAAAAAAGAAGGAACAATTTTCTAAGTGAGTTTCATTTATAAGAAATTTTCTGAATTTTTATTATTTTAATTTTTTTGGTCCTTTTTGGTCGTTAAAAGTGTGGTATTTTGAACTTAAACATAATTGCAAAAAACATTTTCCTAACATGAATACAAAAATGTAAAAAATAAATTATGGAAATTTCTTAAATAACAGTGTCAGTCCAGCCAAATGACGTAACCTTGAGAAACCGCCAACGCAACCGGAAATTGGCAAGGTCTGAATTCAGTTCTCTACACTTTTAATGACCTTTGTCCATAACACATTTTATTTATTTAACATGATTTTTTTTTAAACAGCATCCAGCAAACAAAATTTTTTTTGATGACGTGATGTGTGGATACTTTTTATTGTTTCTTTATCGTAAATGTGTTGTTAGTTTTTCTGTCTGTTTCCATTTTTCTTTTTCAAAAAGGATTTTTTGGAGAGTGGGGGCGGGGGTAGCGAGTAGGAGAAGAAAGAAAAATCTCTTGCTCCAAGTATTATGAAAGGTACAAACGAAAAAACACAAAACTCTTACTCCGGTGTGCAATTTGAAAGGAATTTACATTTATTAAATGACATAAAAATAATAATAGCACATAATACAAATTTACAAAACAGGCTTGCACAAAATTTTCCTTTGGGTGACACACAAGGCAAGTTCACAAGTTCTCATTACAATTCGGATGGGCTCATAAAATCAATAATTATAATTATATTTAGTTCGATTCGTTAGACTGTTTACTTCGATTCGTTAGACTGTCAAAAGGAGTTGAGAAGGATGGCAAATTCACAGGCATCTCTCGGTTTGTTTAGACAATAATTCAACTTTACAAATTTATATGAGATATATCACAAAATGCTCCTCTTTAAACCACACCTGTTCGCAAACTTTATTTTGCCGGGTTTTCAGACTTGAGCTTCTTTTTTTACATGTTTGAAAGCCAAATTTTATACATGCATCTTTTTCATAAACCGTCAGGCTTCATTTTGGCGGTATTCTTACAAGATCAGTTTGAGCCTAACAAATACAAAGTGTTTCGAATTAAATTCTATTCAAACTATTTCTTTACTAACTGGCTTCATTGTATCAATTTTTTATTTAAAGAAAATGTCAGTAACTTTCTTTTTTTAATAAAAGAAAGTTTAATAAACAAACTTAGTGTATTGTATTATTTTTTAATTAACTATTTAATTAATTTATATAATCTTACTTTTCTTTTTTATTATATATTTTTTATTTCTTTTTTGATTGTGGTATTCCCAATTTTACTTTATTTTTGGTGGGAATTTTTAAACTAGGAGCAAAATTCTAGTATAACAGTTGTTTGACTTTTGAACGTGTTGACAATCGCTGCTGGGAAAAATGTATTCTTTGTTATATTTTTGCAAAAACTAAATAATATTTTTATAAAATCTAATTAATTAATCTTTAAATTTATTATTTTTCAACGAAAGAAATGTCCGAGACAGATATCGGATTTTTAAGAGATTATTTTAAAATTGCTATAATTTCTCGCTTATCGGCGTCCATTAAATGCGAGTTTTTTTTGTTCTGTTTTTTTTTTTTTTTTTTTTTTTTTTGGCTTAAAAGTGTTTAAAATCTTTGTTATTTCTTTTTATTTTTCTTTATACGGATTAACCTTAGGTTATTATGTTTCAAATACAACCAAACTTTAACTTCAAAGAAGATATTTAAATTATTTAAACGCTTTTTATTCAAAGAAGTTCCGTGAAGATGTAGGGTCAGTCTACTCGGATTAATAGTGAAAAATTAAAATCCGAGTATCGTACCCACAAATACAGCATAACGCGAAGAAATGTTTTTTTTTTTTTTTACATAGGCAAAAAGAAAAACTAGATTGTAATAATCATATATTTTTGTGTACATGTTAAGATTTGTTTTTATCTGGTAAACATTGTGTTTGTTCTGGCCTTAAAAAAGCAAAGTTCAAATGTTCGACAAAATTTTCCATTTTAGAAGGTAGTTCGTAAAGTCATATGCTTTGGTCAATATAACGTGTGTATATATGTGCGTTTATCTGAAGCACATTTTAACGGAGTTTATGTGTGGCTGCTGATTGAATGTGTGTAAGTGTAGGTGAAGCCCATTAGTGGAAACGTATGTGTGGATGAGTGCTAATACGTGAAATTTGATTATGGTGGGTCCAAAAGGAAATGGATATAAAAATAGATGATCAGACTTATTTGTCCACGGCAATCAATATTTCTTTGAGTTGTGTGAATATTCCTTTGAATGGCGTGTAGTCGTCGCTGACTGAGGTGTTGTCATGGAAACGAGAGAATTCTGGTCGGATGTTTACAGATTCAGCCGCTTGTCATCAACGGGTGATCGTACGTCCAGCTGCTGACTGAGTTTTTGCTCTGTGTGTGTTTTTATTGCCACCGAACTCGGTGTATATATAATTATCCTGATCACGTGATTGACTCCAAACGAAAGTTTTTCGATTTACGCGAGATAGCACCCTGTGACCAGTTAGTACGAACGTAGTGGGAAGCATAGCATGTGACTGTACTGTTTAATCAAATTCCAGAAACCACTTATTTAATTTTGGATCCTATTTTTTTTTTTAATGATTTGTACAAAAGTTTTTGTTTTAGTAATTATGATCCTATTTATATGTGGGCGTTTCTTACTTATCTGTGTTTCACCTATCGGTTGTAAAATATATGATTTTATATCCTATAGAGGTATTGTTGCGTACACTGCTTCTAGTTAAACTGTGGAAAACAAAATTTACACATGTAAATGACCGGTCGTCAGTGTTAGTAGAAGGAAATAGAATTTCAACAAGGTGATATTTTAAATAATCGGGACATCACTTGCTAAAAATGTATATTTTTTTATACTTATTTTTTATATTTCTTTATATTTTTATGTCTTGTGCAATATTCTTGCTTAAAAGCTTTGCTTTTTTGGAAAATATTATATAAGTCTAAATTAATGTTATTATGAGATTATTTTTTTCTTTGTATTATCGCTTCAAAGTATTTAATCACTTTTACATGCAGTTATAGCGGTTGTTATGTTTTTCACATCCACATACACTCCAAGTCATTTTATTCTCCTGCGGTTGGCTAATAAATTACTACTACCTTTGTATAGGACAATTTAGCCATCGCAGTCGTTCCTTTGAATCTTTTGGTTCTGAGCATACTTACCTATTCTGTTTAGTACATGTGTAGTGATTGGTTAATTTTTAACCAATCACATATTTTTAATGTAAGAACAAGTTTTCCTGTGGTTCCGTGGGAGCCTACTTCTTTTCCTTAAATAGGGAGACTTTTCGCAAGTCTCCAATAAGATCCCAGCCGTCAACACAAATACACTCTAACGCACACACAGACACAGAATTTCGTAACTACTAACTTACATTTTCTCTCTGTAACTTTCGCCAAGCACAATCAACCAGAACTTTGTTGATTCAAACCAGTTTATTCACAACACATTTCAAGCAATTGTATTCTTGGTGTTATTCATTCTTCACATGCAAACTTTGTTCTAACAATTATTTCGGAACATTTATCTCACAAGAGAACTTTCTTCAAACGGTTGATTACAATCAATCTACAGTCAAAGGGAAAGAAATTCCTTCTCTTTAATCTACATTGTGAACACGATTTTATTTCATGCTTGTTGTATTTTATTCAATATATATTTGTTGGTTAACAAATTGGAGTTGATGTTATTATTTCTTCAATCCTGTATGTGGAAGAATATTACTTATTATAAAACGCAGATTGTGTGTGTGTGTGTGTGTGTGTGCGTTTATATATTGGATCGGATTTCCTACATTTTTCAACCGATTTCAACAAAACTTCACAGGACTACGTAAAATTACCTTGCGGTGGTTCTGACGGCGCCAAAAATTAGAAAAACACAATTTTTTGAACGAAATCAATTTGAAAACACAATAAAACACGATTCTGTCGCCAGAATGAAAGGGGGACAACTCATATCGAGTTATACTTATTATAAAACCCAGGTTGTTTGTGTGCGTGTGTTCGTTTATATATGGGATCGGATTTCCTACATTTTTCAACTGATTTCAACAAAACTTCACTTTTTTTTTTGGCAGGTAGTGTTTCTTATTGTCTTGCACACTTTTTTCCTTATTTTTACATTCAGAATGCTTTAAAAATTCCATTTATAAGACAGTTGTTTATAATAAAATTCTATTCAATCGGTAGACTCATAACGATTGAAAACAATGTTTTTGTTTGAGTTTGGGTTTGACCAATTCGTAAAAAATAAATAAATAAATAAATAAAAAATAAAACTAATTAAGACATGCGTGTCCGTCACCCTTAAACAATAATCTTTGTCAATTTTATTTTTCAGTCTTTATGACGGTCGATACTTGATCTATCTCTTACTGTTACATCCCCGGGCAACGCCGGGCTCTACTGCTAGTCATTAATATAAATAGTAGTAGTACCTATATATTTGGTGTTCCTGCTACATTTAGTGAATCGACCCGACGCTATATTTGGTACATACGCTACACAGTCGTTGGTGTTGAAAAGAACAAGTTTTCTTTGTATTGGTCCTTTTAAGTAGACAAACTTGGAGATCATACTGCTGTAGCCTAATCTTTCAATGACTTTCCTTAACCCACAATATTTCTCGTAATCTTTAGTCTTATATGTCTGTTGGCAGGAGACATTAAAACCAAATATGAAATTGGTTCTTCGTTATTCCGATGACATTTCTTTGATATGAAGAAAACACGAACGTTATTTGTCAAATTATGACAATATTCAAAATTATGAATATAATTATTGAAAAAATAACCTTTCTGTTTCTTATTAGAATAATTCTTTTGTAACTAAATCTGTAGCTAGTGTGTGCAGTGGCCGTCTAGTCTGGTCAGTGCCTAGATGGGCGACTAGGCTTTGAAATGCGGGTGGTGTAATGAAGAACGGCTTGGAATTTGAAATCGCGAGAAGGTTGATAAACTGTAAAAACAAATCAATCATCGAACGAAAGTAAAATGTGACGTGTCTCGGTTTATTATTATTATTATTATAGTCTACACACGGACGTAGTTGAAAGTGATGAATTTGGTGCTACTTTTTCAAAGCAAGATATAAAATTTATATTTCTTTTAACATTTTAAGTCGGTTATATATGTGTATGTGTGTGTTTCCATGTGGGGAAAAGTCAAATACGTAACACATGTCCGCTGCAGAGTTCGTCGTAAGCGTGACGTAAAAACTGATTACGTGATCATCAGCGGCAAGTAAATATGCTCAAAACGTCTACAATTGAATATTCATTGTAGAAATTTAAAAAAAAAAGCATCGACAATAAAATATTATCTATTTCCGTAGAAGCGACAACAGATACAAGAAACACTAAACACATTTTCCACATAATACCACCACCCTGTGTTGTGTATTCGTATGAATTGCAAATGTTCCGCAGGCGTTGATGAACGTCAGTGGGTGCAATTTTTTTTTTTCAGAGGAATTCAGTGACACACCTGCTTCGGACTCCATTTTGTCAGACTGCAAGGCAAAACATATTACGGGCTGTTAGTTAAATTTCTACTGCCACATGAAAAAAGTCCACTTCTGACGTCTTGATTCAACATAATAAAAGAAGAGGCATTACTTGCAGGGTGGCCTTCGTAGATGATTTTCTCTTTTCTAATAGGTTTATTAAAAAAATGTTGATTTTTTTTTTGCTTTCGATTGGTTAGAAAAGATCTGAACAAATCATGCAAGCTTTTTTTTTTACGCTGAATTCATCCTTAAACCTTAAATGACATGCAGCACGGGGCTGTATTGTCATCCTTTGATTTCTGTTGCATTCGAAAGCCTTCCAAAGAAAATTTGAATTCCTTACTGTCAGTTTTTTGTCGCTGCACTGCCCTTTCGCTAAACTAGTGTTTCCGTACAGCCTAGGCCGAGAACTGAACAGCAGGAAACAAGGTCCTAATTCAAAATTAATTGTAAGGATGTCGGACGTGACAGAAAACAAGGAATAAGAATCATAATGCAGGACAAAATAAGGCTTTTCAAAATGATGGGGTGTGATAGGCACCTAGAGAATACAACGATCAAAATATTAAAAACTACAAGAGTGGAGAGCGTTAGACTAACATAATAAACTGATATATATATATATATATATATATATATATATATATATATATAATTTATTCGAAAGTTATAATATAAATAGGTTATAAAATCACTACAAAAATAGCCATTTTGTTTCACCCTCCTGGTGTCTTATCAAGTGATGGTGTTGAATTAATACCATCACTTGATAAGACACCAGAAGTGATGAAACAAAACGGCTATTTTTGTAGTGCTTTTATAACATATTTATGTTATAATTTTCGAATAAATTATATTTGCTCTACTCTGTATTGAGCACTCTTTTAAGAATAATATTTTTAGTTATTGGAATTTATTCCGTATATACCAATCGTATACTTGGGTATATATATATATATATATATATATATATATATATATACCAATCGTATACTTGGTATATATATATATATATATACCCAAGTATACGATTGGTATATCTGGAATAAATTATTATATTTTATTCTTCATATTGCTGCTACACAAGTTTCCGGTTTCGTGGCCTTTTTCAGGCAAATAAAAGGAATACATTTTTAAAAGGGATAAATTTTCCTTATATTCTTTTAATTTATTATTGTTCGTTTTCTGTATTTGTTAGTGAGCCTTGAACTCCTTTCTAGACTGTTGACAAAAGTGAGTTTCTACCTAAGTGTTAATAAAACCATTAGGTTTGGTATGAGAGCTGGTGATGTGATGTGTTGATGAGTGATGTCTTCCTATCCCTGTTAGCCTACGTATGTAAATTCCCACCCCATATATACATACAGTCTTATAATAAGGAATCAGCATACACATATATGCATATGTATATACACATACAGATATACATACACACACACACATTTTTCCTGTGTTCGTGTGTGTGCCCGTGAGTGTATGTATATATATTTTTGTTCTCCATAGATACCTGTTTGCTCATGCGTACGTGTAGGCATGTGTGCGGTCCGACCAGTGTATCTGGTCATCATGTGTGCATGCTGTGTGTCCATGTATGTGGGACTATGATCAGTTCAGTGCTGGTTTAAATTTGTCTATGAAGTAGATAGCATTTGTAGATGTGTTGCGATACAAAGAGTTTTCTGTTGTCGGGTAATTTGAATTTGCTTTTATGAAGGGCAACTCTGTTGTTAAGTGCCTAACTTCTTGCATTTTGTGCATTTGAGTGCATAGATCAAATTTTTGGAGTTGCAGCTTAATTTTTTATTTATTGTAAATGTAGTTGCGGGGTTTTCAAAATTGTAGGAGTTCCCTTCTATAATGACATCACAAACTCCACATCATTTTTGTTGCATTTTGTGACCCTTGTATATTGTGTTGGTTAATTTGGATGAGGTTAATATATGTTTCAGGTTTTTAGATTGGCGTTTGCTTTTAATTATTTTGGTTGTTTTTAGTATATTTTTCATTTTGTCATTCTTGTTAAGTAAGTCTAGATTTTTTATAATTAGTTCTGGATTGTTCTATGTTGGGACATATGATAGGGTTTGTTCGACGTTTCGTTTTTTTTGGGGGGATTTCATAGTTGGTCTAGTGGTGTTTTTTTCTGCTAGTTCATTTTTTTTATTAGTGTTGTGGGGTAGCTTCGGTTTTTAGAGTTCTATATAGTTCTTCTAGGTGGGTTTTCCTGAAGTGTTTGTCGGTCACTGTAGTGCAAACACTACGTGCTAGGGGATTGGTTTCAGACAGCTTTTTGGGTGATGGCTCTTGAAATGAAGATATTATTGGGTGTCTGTAGGTTTGTGGTAGATATATGTAATTATGTGGTTGTTTCTATTTCTAATGAGTATATCTAAAAATGGTAATTCGTCGAAATCATATTCTTGGGTGAATTTGAATTTTGATTGAAAGTTCTGAAGTAGAGCGTGGGATTGGTTAATATCGCCCCATGAGGATTTCCAGAAAATTAAGCAATCAACTAAATATATATATATATATATATATATATATATATATATATTTCTTTTTCAGTGCCAGACTGAAGGCACGTAACACATTTTTATATTTTATTAGCCTGTTCCCTTTTTAGAAAATAAAAAAAAGTAACATATTTATTTATTTTTATTTATTATAACTGTTTCAGTAATTATCTGCTTTTGACGACTATAGACTACTGGTGTCGCCCAAAATATACTTGGTAACCGAGTACACAATATAAACGGAGGGACAAGTGACTTAACGGTTATGAACACGGAAAATGGAATCAACATATTGAATTCAAATTCCGTTTAAGAGTATGTGTTTTCTTTTACCTTTGACATGAATCTACTTCTCTATACAGATCAGGGTATTACTTCCTTCTACCCGACTCTCTACAGGGAAATTGAAAAGTTGGAACACTTTAGCTGTGGAAGACAGTCCATGTAAGAGAATAACAATAAAATGACACAAATTCTGAGGAAAAGCTTCAAACTTAGAGTCAATACGATGTGTGTAAGCGAATTTCCGCTTTGAGCTATCAGCGCAGGCGGGAAAAGACTTTTGCAGTTGATGGGCGGATTCTTTCTCTTGATTCTTAAAAGTCATCTCCAACAACAATAAGCTATTTGTTAAATAAAATTCATTGTTTTTCATCTAAAATAAACTCTACGCGGAAATACGTCATTTGGAATATATTTTCTAGTTTTCGACTGACATTCGACACATTGCCTAAAAAGGACAATATTGTTGTTGACGACATTTCACTTATGTCTGCAGATATAATGTTAATTTTATAAAATTTGGTTTATGTTCTCTTTCCACGAGAAAAATAGAATAAAGTTTCTTTAAAAGACATCACTGAACATTGTTCAGTAAAATTGTCTGAAATTATTGTCTATTTTAATGCTGACACGATTTTAGTCCACAGATATGTTATTCACGATTCGATGTCCCATGTCGTAAAAACTGTTAAGCAATTTAATGGTTTTGTTTGTTTCCACGACAATAAAACTAAATTACCTTTAAAATCAAAGTAAAACACTAGAGATTAAACAATAAAAGGAAATTACAAAGTGGAAAACGTTGTATTAGTAATTTCGTTTTATTGTTTAATCTTTCGAATTTAACGTTTTAACTCGTTTTTATTGGAAATCACGCTTATGAGAGCCAGGTATAGGTTTATTCGAAATATATTATAATTCTGCGTATTCCTTTCTTCATATGTTTGTTACGTTCGGGAGTTACTTCAGATAAATATTGAGTATTCTATTCAGTTTTGATTGCGGGGAAAGTCGGAATAAAAATATATATCAGAGACGCTGTCTGGTCACAGTGACAAAAAGAAAACATACATAATTATAAGAAAGAAAGAAAGAAAGAAAGAAAGAAAGAAAGAAAGAAAGAAAGAAAAGAGAAGATAGAGTAAGCGATAACGCCATCATCGGCTTAACAGCTGTTTCAATGAAAACGAAAACGTTGTCAATATCAAATCTTTCAATTTGTACTCTCTTACTTCATTAAATAACAACCTGCATTCATTATTATGATTGTTACTGTAATCTTCTATTAAAGTTGTCAAGCTCAAATAATTAACGACGCGACAGTGGAATTCCCACGAGTATGGAAATCTCAAGGAACGTATTCAATCATTAAATTAAGAATTATGATTCATCAGAAATTTAAAACATTGAAAAACCGTGAGATTTTCCAGTAAAGGCTAGAGGTACGAAAAAGTTCAAGTCATGGGTATGACGATAAACTACATCCGGCAGCAAGACCTCTGATCGGTAAATTGGAGGTTTTGAGGGGCGTGGAATCACATCTTAATTATGGTCTAAACAATAACATAGATTTTAAAAAAAAGCTTTTAACCATGAACCTTTACCTTTTCGTGTAAACTTAAAACCTCTGGTCTATCCTTTAATTATTTGTCAGGTCCTCAAAAATTAATTAAATTGAAAAAAAATGCCTAAAACATCATGAGTGGCATGATTTCTTAAAATAAAACAAAACGGGTAGCAATGGCGTGACCACGGTACATCTAACCTCTTAGTTTAATAGTAGATTGCGTTATGTAAGAGATATGTTCTGATTTTTTTCTATTCTATTTACCCATTGTATAATATCCACTTGATGAGTGCGTATTTTGGTGGAAAAGAAAATATTAACATGACATATTATTAAACATGTTAAGAATGGAATTCGAAAAGAGACGATACAAAGTAGATAACAATAACATTTCGTTTCATCCTAGTTCTCCATTGATAAGTAACAATATGAATTATCAGAGAAGTTTCATACTTTGATGTGAACTATAAGAGTTCATTCTATTGATAAGTGCTTACTGTTTGAACTTATTTACTTAATAGTTAAGATGCGTTTCGCAGGCACGACGTCTTCAGACTTCTTTTTCAACAATATGAAATTACCACTTCTTGACGGATATATTCAGAACATGTTCAGAGTTTAAACATTAAATATGCGAACGTTTTTCTAAACAAAAAGGAAGCATGGCCATTTTAAGGGACATACTCAAAATGCATTATATAGATATGAAACAGGAGAGGCAATGCTTAAATTGGGTAGAAGGCACTCGTTATCCTGGGAGGGCAGTATATCGAAGAGAATGAAAACTCTGATGAGGATTAAATTTGAGGCTGGAGTCACAAAAGCACTACGACGTTGCATCCAAATATGTTATGGCAACACTTACGACTTGTTCTTCCCTTGGATAACATCGATAGAGAGGAGAACGGAAACCTATTGTATGGGCAACAGACGATAAAACAAATCCTGGCAACAGAAAACACCTTTGAGTTAAATTAACAATAAAGTTACTGCAATTGAGAGATCTTGAAAAAGGCTGCAGTGGAGAGGTAAGTAATATTAATAATGTATTGTGCTAAAGGTTAATGAGAATTTCTTTAGATTATTTGACATTTTATGATCATTTCTATTCGAATTACGGGAACGTGTAATGCTCAACCGAATTAAACTAATCTAAATTAGAATTGCAAATATAATTCCGGCTTACGGACACATCACGGTGAAATACTGGTTCCCTTAAGATCACCGAAGTTAAGCAACGTCGAGCTTGGTCAATACCTAGATGGATGATCGCTTAGGGATACCAGGTGCTGTAAGTTTGAATGTACGTGTGGTGTAATGGATAATGTCTCGGAATTGAGTTCCAATTCCAGTTGGGTTCGTTATATTAACTTACGCGCAAAAATACCTTGGGAAATGTATTGTTGAGGGGTTCTCCCCTTTTTACACAAATGGACTCACCCAGTATATACATATACTACTGCTACGTGAAGACTCGAGACAGACCGAAGAGGGAGAGTGAAAGGAGTAAGGTAACAAACAGACAGACAGACAGACAGACAGACAGACAGACCGAACGAACGTAGCGAGCAAGAGTCACAGTGAGCGAGCACGTAGACTCAGTAAGAAGTCATACAGCGATACTTCAATACCAAAGACTGTATAGATATTTTGCTACTAACCCGTATTCCTGGAACTACTAACCTGCATTACCAGTTTGTATTATTACGTTAATATATTATTTTTCCTATATTCATTCTTGGCGTTTGTTATTTATTGGTATTTCATCCCGGAATCCACAACAGGTATAAATCCACCTCTTCTCACCCTCACCCAAATATGGGTTAATTAATAAGACTTGTATCACTAATTATTATTATCTCCAACAAAATAAAAAAAATTACAATCAAAAAATATTTTCTGGCTTTAAATAACTTGCAAATCAGTCAATCAAAATAGCTACATGCCTTAGATTTGTTTGCATTTTCTGGAATATAAGTGTATAGAATCTATCGTGGCCTCAAATTGAGGGATCAGTTTATATGTTGATTGTAATATATAATTGATCCTCCACTTTATATGCACATTATAATTTCCTGTTTACACTATTTACATTGTTTGGACTGTTGTCCTCGATTTTATTGTCACATCCGCAACATTTCGGCCGTTGTATGCTCCGGCTTTCTTCAGGTGGTATTTATTTATTAGATTGCTTATTTACAAGAATAATTTATCATTACAAAATTATGAAAATATGTGAAGCAACTATAATGAAATATTTATTATTTACCATTTTATAAAGAAGTAAACATGAAGAGATTTTTTTTCATTAATTTATAAAAATAAACAAGAAAAGAAAATTTAAATAAACACACATTAAAAAAAATGTATTTTCCGGGCATTTGTTTCATTTACTCTTATCATATGAATTCATTAAAATAGGTTGAGAGTATCTCTTTCTGTAACAAATTTTGATCATTTTGTAAGTTTTATAAATATTTGAATAAAAGGACTTCTTGTCCAATTTATTTCTTTATAAACGGTAAATAATAAATATCGGATTGTATTTGTTTCACATATTTTTATAATCTTGTAAATAAATATTGCCGAGGAAATCAAAAGTGTATACAATAATATATACAATAATAGCGGTGTCAAGGGAATAACCTTCCTGTTGACACACCGCTTTTTTGCGGACATGAAGGTTAAACATGGCCGATTTATCTATATTTGGCTAATAGTGTGTAGATTTAAGAAGTGTTATAATTGATCCAGTCCCAGGAGTAGACAATAAATCCTATCAAAATAGAATTAAGCAAAGGTTTCATTATAAAATCCGATGATGGGAAGTGAATATATCACATCTTAGAAAAAAATCACTTTAAGCTTAGTAGAAGTTTTGATTCCTTCGTCATTGGCTTATACTTCAATGATTCCTGGAAAATCACTGACATCTACGCGCAGCATATAAACTAGTCGCGACATTCAATCAACAATTACATTCTGACTACATTTAATGCGTTATATGTCAAAGATGTACTCGGTAAGTATTGACAGGTGTTCTTTTAACGATCCGGTTATATTCGGTTTAAACTGTGAATGGACACGCACAACAGTTTATGGTCTGTCAGCAAAGTCAAAATGCGACCTTCACTATGATTGCGAAAACAAAGCACTGTTACCAACAACTATCTGCCGAAAGTGGAAGTTTTTATCTGATGTAACGGAATCAACTTATTCCTAGTCTTCGAGCAGTGATGGCAAAAATACTTCCAGAAAAAAATACCGTGAGTATAATAAAAAAAAAAGGCACCCAGATATTTCTAACACTAGTAGACACAATTTTAAACTACAGGTATTGCAAAATGTATCAGTTTTTTTTTCTTTTTATAAAAACTGTTGCATTCCGGTAAATTTCTAAAAGAAAAATGTATTTGGTTTGGTTTGTTTGTTTAACGGCGCATCAACTCCTAATGGGTCATTTAATGCCGAAATTTTATTTTCTTGTGAGCTTTGGTAATTAAAAAAAAAAAAAAAAAAACATATTACTCTTTTTAAGTTTTTTCACTATAAAATGTATCGCTGGTAATTTTTTGTAAGGTATTTTTATATTTTCATGTTTGAGGGTTCACAATTTGCCCTTAGCTGAGACCCTAATTTGTGTTATCACCCTGAGTCAGGGTGACCTGAGAACAACAGCAATTAAGAAGTAGTTGCACGTTCCTCCCGATCAGAAGCCTTGTGCCGGATGTAGTTTATCGTTATACCCAGGACGCATATATTTGGTAAAAGAGATTGAGAATAAAATAAGCATTCCATCGAAATAAAAGTAACTCTGTAAGGGATCTTCTTCAAGGGCGCTTTTCTTTTCTGTCTTTATCAGATCATATTTTACATTTATTATGTGATCTGTTGGATTACCGCCCCCTGACGATAATCACAAGCGACAAAATTTTGAATTACCCCCCCCCCCCGACAATAATTACAGGGGGAGCGAGATTTGAAAGAATCAACCTCTTTCTCGGGGATTTTTCATAACGAAAAGGCTTATTCTTTTCGCCCCCGCAAAAAAAAAAATGTAAGTACTCAACTACAGACGCTGAAAGTTGCTTTGAACTCTTCATTTTTCATTTCATTTCTCCTTTTTTTTTCCTTTAGTAAAATGTCATATCAATATATTTGTTAATATTTCCTTGTTCAGTTTTTATGTCATACTTTTCCTTTTGAACTCTCACAAGTCCACCAAAAATTGCGAGTCAAATGTACCGGGAGCTTATAAAATCTTATCAAAAATGCTGAAACTCGCACCAGATCTGATAGGCTCAGCAATTCTCTGGAAATTAAGTATTTGAATATGTCCTAATAAGTCTAAAAACTTTGTTTTTGTCACGTGATATGTTTACGCCTACGTCCATGCGACTAGATCTCATTTAAGTGCGGCTTAGTTGCAACACCCACCTCCCTGAAAGTGAGAAAATAGGAACTGAATTTAAAATGTATTAAAATGAGTGTAATAGGATAGTAAATACGAATGTTTAGATCGTTTAGTTATATTTTTAGAAGTAATGAAATTGGAGGTACTAAACATGTTTGTGTTAACGTTTTAAAAAATAAAACCAATAGGAATGGCTATTCTATCCTATTACTTGATGTAAAGTTTCACCAACACTATACTGAGTACTGTCATTGACTAATTGATAATCAGATACTTCAGATTGTAAGTGAGATCGTTTAGTTACATTACAAAGTTATTGCGCAATATTATTGACGGAGTCGTTTTCAATATCAGATAATTCAAACGGACAACTTCAAACGTAAGTTGAAAAACTTAGTAAGTAGAACAATTTTGGCATGATTGGGGAAAAGTTTGCATTCTAAAAACACCATCTCCCCAAAATTCTACGTAAATTTATAGAACGTTTCCTATATGGAAAATTTCAATTCATAAACCATTGTATCAGATGGTAAAAGATATGTACTTGTATTAAAACCCGAAAATTCTAAATTAGAAACATTAAAGATACACTTTGAAAAATATTTTATTCAAATTGATTTTGTAATAAGAAAAGAGAAGTATAAACAAAACTGAAATTTCGAATACTCCCGGCTTCTCTGAACATAAAATGGAATATAGCTTGATTTTATTTGACACAAACAAAAACGAACGACAAAATAATATAATTGACTTAAAAGAAACGCTTATATATCAAACCAATTTCAAATTGAACTCTATTACTGATTTGAACCTCTCCTCCACTCATATATAGATTATTATGGAGAGTTAGCTGAAGCAGTTAACAATACTATTCTGGCTTCCGCAGATAAAATTTTGCCTTCAGTTATAAATCGAAAGTCATCTTTGATGAAATATGACACCATTAGCGCAAATGAAAATAAGAAAAATGTTTGAAATGATTTCAGAGAAAGATCCAACCAACAAATGACTGTTAAAACAAAGGCTAAAAGACTACTTAAGAGAGACAAGCAAGGTAAGTTAAACAAAGAATAAGATGAATTGTCCAAACTTTCTGTTAAGGAGTCCACCCCTTTTTTGATACAAGTGGACTCGCCCAGTGTGTACTTGTACTGCTGCCGGTGAATACCCAGAGAGTGAAAGTCAGACAGTGAGACATTGACGGTGATACAGTGAGAGAGTAGAGTGTGAGGTAACCGCTTTGTAGGAGTCACAGTTGCGAGCACGTAGACTCAGAAGGAAGTCATACTTCGATACTGAATTTCCCAGACTGTATATATATTATTATTGCTACTAACCGCATTTCTGGATCTACTAACCGTATTACCAATTGTATTATTACGTCAATACATTTATTTGCTATATTTCATTCCTGCGTTTGTCATTCATTTGAGCCCGGATTTCATCCCAGAATCCACAACACTTTCTTCAATTCCTCCTTGCAAAGATGAATCTAAAAATAAGAAAAAAAGGAAACTAAGTTGGAGGTTAAAAGATAGAAATGACGACTTATTAACATCCAAAGAGATACAAGAATCATCATGAGAACTGTTTCGACTTGAAAGGCAAACTGTAAATTAGTGTCGTTTCTCATCTTCAACATAGATGATTGTAATCCAAACCATGACCATCATGCTCAGGTCCATTTATGTTTCTTTAACATCCACAGAGCCAACTTGGGTTTCTTTAATACCTAGAGAGCCAACCGGTGGTTTATACTGTAACTGCCGGATACAGGAATGTTGGACAAAATATTATGAAGAATTATACCGTGATGAAGATAATTCAAATCAACAGACGTCAACGCCTGAAAATAAACTAGAAATACCATATATCACCAAAGATAAAATTAAATATGATATAAAGAAACTGAAGAAAGATAAAAGTATTGAGGTGGATCAAATTCATACTGAATTCTTGCCATATGGTGGCGATGTCATTATAAAAGTTCTTATAGACTCTTTCCAATAATGAAAACAAAATTTATATAACAATGCTAAAAAAGATCCATAATTGTCACAATTTATAAGAAAGCTGATATGACTGGTTTCAAATATTAATTCTGTCCCATAATCTTACTTAGCTGGGTCTATAAATTCTTAATATTAATTACCAGTAAATGCAGACGTTTCTTTATGCTTATCACCATCATAAAAGAAACTATTGAACAAATTCGTGTATTACAACAACTATTCGAAAAATCTATTGAATTTGTTGTAATAGGCTAATTTTAATAAATAAAATGAAATTAAAATATTTCTTAAATCCCCTGAGAAGTATCGCCTACTTATCTCCTAACACCTCATTAACATTAACACTGGCATTCTTAAGGACAGGTCAATCAGTTAACGTCGTTTCTGAAACTAGATACTTGGATAAGCATAACAAAAGACAGTGTACCAAGGCGAAGGACAATCGTACTGCATTGACCATACTCTCTGACCACTTACCGATCTCAAAATAAACCCAGGAAAAGAGGACTTCAAGGTCAGTTCTGTCTAACCTTTCGCAAGAAAGCGGGACGAACTTGTCCACATCTCTAACCACTATTCAGGACGACACACTCCTACAAAAAAGAAAAAAAAGTAGTCTCTATTCCAACGTACCGCGAGATACGGACTCTGTCTTACAAGAAAGATTAAGTTTGTATTTGTATGCAAAAGAATATAAACCTCCCAAAACAACGTTCGCTAAGCGTTCCTTCATTTTGAATTTAAAAACCAAAATTTTACGCCAATCTCCGCAAATTCAACAGACTACTTCATATTGTATTCTTATCTCGTACTAAATATTTTGGTGGCATAAAAGTATAAAGGCTTTGGAACATTGCTAAGAGATATATAATTTTGTTGAAATCCTTGTACTCTGAATTTCCATCAACAGTAGAAAATATACTTTGGAGCCACTCGCTTTATATTAATACAGAAAGGAGAAGAACAAAGCAGAAAGGGGGAAAACAAAGAAACATTCGTTTAACGATCTTATTCTGCGCAGTAAATGTTCTTTTGACAATTTAATTTTGTAAAGGAAACGTTCATTAAAGAACTTTTTCTGTGCAGAAAACGTTCTTTTAACAATCTTATTCTGTGCAGGAGACTTTCATTTAACGAAATCATTCTGTACTTATTCTGTGCCACTAACGCAGCTGTCATTCTAGAAGCTGAAAAGAATGCGACAATGGATTTGCTATTGGAAGTCAAATTTAGCAACTGCCAATGACATTGCACAATGACGGCAGTAACCTCCAAAATTTTAACACACAACTCACTTCCAGTGCAAAGTAAATAGAAGTAATAAATCTAAAGAAAACTGAATATATAACTACAGACCAGTCCCAACGTCCATTAATTATTTTTTAAAAATACAATAAAGCTATTAAAGAAGTTATTGGATATGTATATCTGGGACTGAAACTGTCATCTTCCAACAATCCTGTAATTGGACTTATTAACAGAATAAACCTAGGATGGGCTGCTTTTAGAAAAAATGAAACTATACTTCAATCGAAAAGAGTTCCACTACACACTAAAGTCAAAATATTTTAAATATATATTTCCCAGTTTTTATGGCTTGACTGCATCACATGGAAAGACATTTTCTTAAAAAAAATAAAGTCGATGTCCTCCAAAATATGACAATGCCCCCCCCACACACACACGCACACACACACGCTTTAATTCCTGGCTCTAAACAGTACAAAATATAACAGTGCTCCCTCATACTTTATTTGATAGAATAAAGAAGAGTAAATCCCTTAAGATTTTCAGAGATATTAAATGGTCAAAAATAGGATTTTCAAAATTATATTGGAAATATTCTTAGCCAGAGAAAAAGAGATCGACTGAAATTCCGATGGAGTGACAACATACCCAATTGGTCAAAGACTGACAGATGGTCACATATAAATAAAATCGCATCGGATCGGAAAAATATATTAATGGGTTACATGGCTAATTTTACCAATCGGTTTTTATTTATTCATCCCCATGTATATATGTGGCTGAATGAAGGCACGTTGGAGTAATGGATAGCGGCTCTGATTGAGAAATCGAAGCACTGAGTTCGATTTTGAGTTGAGTTTGTTACATTCACTTACGTGCAGATACTTGGGGAAGGTATGAAATCATCTCTTCTCCCTGTCCCCGACCAGCTATGGGTTAAATAGCAGGACAGTCTGGGCGGTAACCAGTCTTGTAATTCGGGATAGCGAAAGTTCGTTTATCAGTAAGATCTTGGTAGCAGTCGGGACAAAGCTCGTTTCGTTAGTTGATACTTTGGAAGCCAGACTTGGTTGTGGTTGTCATATATGAAATAGGTTCGGCGTCAATCTGCTGTGTTTTGTCAGCCCTCGGAAGGCGGAAAAATTCTTAAGCAGATGACCGCTAAACTTCACGTGACACGCTTGACTGGTTTCTCTGGCGGTCCGTGTTTTTTTTTTTCTCTCTCTTCGACTCTTTTTGGCAAGTGCTCCAGATTTCGTTTCGGCAAGCATCAAAAGTCTCTTTGTGTTAATTTTTTTGATTGACCAGAATTATTTTTTCGGCGTTACTTTCTTTTTCATATATAATATATATATATATATCGGAGGTTATACGTGGAGCCTCTCTGATTTTGATAGATTTCCAGTCACAGTGGTTAAATGTTGATACCGTAAAATCGTAAACTTCCTCCGTTTTTCGGCCGGGTTCAGATTTTCTTCTTCGTCTTTTTTTTATTTTAGGGTTGATTTCCCATTAGTTGAGAGAGAAGTATAGAAGTAGAATATATATATATATATATATAGAGAGAGAGAGAGAGAGATAGGGGGGGGGAGAATGGTTTTAAAGGAAAGCAAATGCCTTATTTTAATTTCAATACTTCTATTTTGTGTATATGTGCTATTTTCATATTTTATTTTATTTTACATTTGAATTCAACACAGGACTACTACAGACGCACACATTGGCAAGGGATGCTAATAAAGTAACTATTCTCTATTCCACGTATGTCTGGCCAAACTCATTGCCCGTTAACTATTACTAACCTCTCTGAGGGAACTCTTCCAATAGAATCAGATTTTACGAATAGTGTATCATGGTCTTCCAGAATAATTATAAAAATGTTATCGAAAAAATTCAGCAGTTTAGGTTCAAATGCAGTTGTTATTCTTATATGAAAAAAGTGGGTTCGATCATACATGACGTTCTTCTTTGCGAACCAGGTGATTCAAGGATGGAATTTTCTTCCTCGTGATGTTGTACTGCCAACTAGATCAAATATCAAATTGACAAAGTATTAATGAAGAAAAAGGCAAATTTAATAAGCTTCAAGGGGCTTCCTTTCCCAATGCATCTACATTTTCAGTGTACAAAATTTGGTCTAATTGCAATCTGTAATTATTGTAGAACTTTGGAAACAAAACTACTTTCATTTATTTCGTGCTCCTATTGTACATCTCGAGATTCTTGGCAAAATTCGAAGAAGATCTTTAATCGATCCTGACTTCAGTAACTTTCGCACCGACGTGACGTGCCTTCTCTCTGTCTTTTCTACAAATATTTTCATGGCAACTGTTCAGATGGGCGTTCTCTCTTAGTGCCTCGACTCTTTGAATATAAGCGTGCTACTAGATTGGCAACCAGGTCTTACCATTTTACTGTTGAACTAGCTAGATGCAACCGCCACTTCTATTCTAACCGTTTATTTTCTCGCACTTCTCACCTGTGGAACTATTTTCCGATTTCTTGCTTCTCTGCTGCCTACAATATTCAAAAAAGTTAATCGCCATTTTCTGTTTTCTTGAATTTCTGTTCCTTTATTGTGCTTTTCTCACTTCTACTCACTTCTTCTCATTCACTTTTAATTCCTGTAACCTCTTGCGTCCTAGTGTTTTTATTATTTTGCTTGGATGAAATGATTTAAAAAAGATGAAGGTTGATATTTTTTTTAATTTATTTTTATAGGATCATTTTAAAGGTCAAAATACGGGTACTCCATTTTATCACGGCGTTAATAATTAACCAATCGCAATTAATATCGTGTATAAACTTCCAGAAATGGTAAAATTTAAAACTTCAATTTATTCGCAATGTTACAAAATGCTTATTTGTGAAAGTGTATTTAAGTTAATTTTCTGTAAATCTAACTAAAAAGTCAGATTATGTGAAATGTCCATAGAAATAAGCATGCATTTGTTGTAGAGAAAACTCATTGATTTAGTATGGAGGGTGTAGTCATGGTCAAATGCAAAAAAAAAAATTAACAGAACTAAGTTTGTAATAAGCAATAACAAGAGAAAGAAAAGAAAGGAACAGGGCGAAAAGAATATAAAGCAAGCAAACAATATTTTCAAGACAAATCAACAGTAATATGGCAAAAAATTCACAAACTAAGAATTGGCGTTGACACACAAAAGCAAGTTCGGACAAGCGAACGTAGCGTTCTGACTTCAGGACAAGACAGATGGGGATTAAGTCATATGAAACTGCAAAGCGGCCTATTTTATTGGTTAGGGGGGAAAAAAGACTCCAAAATGCATTTGTATACTCCTGCCTATAAAAAGGAAGGGGCAAGTGTTTTGCAGTCATTCAGAATAAGATTGAAATCAACATTTAATAAATGTCATAACTCAGAGTTTCCGATAGAAAAGCAAATATAAGCGTATTGATTTAGAGGAACTGCCATTTAGTTTCAGTTGCTTATGACCGCTATTGATCGTTAGCTGCTTCGATTATCACTTTGGTTAAAGGAAGTCCCTCGGCATAGAATTGTGGAGGCGATCCGACATTTTAAATTAATTGGCCACGATAATTTTTGCAAATTCTTTTATTTATCTATTTTCAGTGGAGACAATATTGAAGGTTTTTGAATTTACTCAAAAAAATTGATTGAAAATTCACTTTGTATATCTTTTGATCTTATTTGCTACTGTTGCAAATTTCTAATTTTAGTTTAGATTTTATTTCTTATGTTTTTCTAGACCCTTTTTTGATATATATGCTGATCCGCATTTTTATATACTCCGAAATATGTACACATTATCTATTTTAATTATTAAATTTAGAACATTACTACGCGTTCCCTGTCAGCATAAAAAGTATACAGGTACACATGCACACACAAAAATATTGTTATATTCTTGAAACTAGACGCATAATTTGTCCATATCCATATAAACATGATCAGTCCTTTACGGTTTTTAATAATTATGTATACATCTTTATAGTGTTGGAATTAGTATGCATCAAACTTGTCCGGTCATCTGGCCCGTAACCGGTAATTAACGGAGCTTGGTCTGTACAGAGAAACAGTTCTTTGGTAGATGCCAGTAAGAAAAGATGACTTCCTGGCGCATGGTTAGACACAGCCTTTTACAGCATGAAATGTCTAACTTGTTAGTAAAGACAGCTCTTGGACCATTCACTAGTTTTCCTTTTTAGGGTATGAGAGAAGGTATGTAACACATTTCGTTACTTTGTTAGCATGTTTTATTTCTAGAAAATAAAAACTTCACTTATGTTTTTCCAACTTTTCCCAAGCTATCTTTATTTTTTATTATAAATGTTTGTGTAATAATTTGACGCTCCACATATAATTGGTAACTCAACTCCGTTGATCGACATAATTACCCGATAATCTTAGCAATTTCTATTACAGATATTTCTATTGTTAACACCTTTAAGAAAATTATGTAGTAAACTTTGATTTACCTGCTGCTCATGACAGGAGGTTACAATTTTAATCCACTTTGTTTTGTCAACTCACAAAACTACTTGCTTTCAGGCATGTCAAGAATACGGATTATCGCCCCTGTGCGAACAATTTAGTCAACGATTTCTTATTTTAAAATATATAGTGACCGTTCAATCAGATGGAGTCAAAATTTCTTATTCGTACTTCACGCACTGCAGTTAGTTAAGAAACACATTGCTTGCATTGTTTCTGGTGTTGCATACCACATTACGCCTGCAAGGAAAATTCTTTGCACACAAACACAGTTACACCTGACATTTTCTTTCACACAAAATATAACATATTAACCACCTGTTATATTTTTCGGTGTGTAAAACGCACTTTTTATCCCCAAATTTGATGTCAAAATCTGCTTGCGTCCTATACAATCGAAGGTAATTATAAGATTAATAAAAATAATTTCCGAGGGAATAAAGCAAAATGGCAAGATCTCGAAATTAAAGTGAGTTGTGCACTTGAGAAGGCAAGGTGAATCCGTTTCTATAAATATGAAAAGTTTTAAAGCAAAGAGGATTTCATGTGAGAATAGTTTAGAAGATTTTACTAGTCTTACATCACAGTGTTATCGGTTCATGAAAAGAAAAAGTCAGTTTAAGAGAACTAAACCTAATAGAAAGAAAGTCCTGACCGTTGTTCAAATGTTCTCGTCGGTGAAGAATTCTTGGGGGGGAATAAGTAGTAATATAGTTAACTAGCAGCATGGCCCGGCGTTGTCCGTGCTTGATTAAAAAATAGTACGACTCATACAGCAATCGCTATCACTTGACTTGAAATATTTTTGCCCTTCCTTGCCTTTAAAGGAATGCCCTTTGCCGTGCTGACGTTGCTATATGCCTTACTTCTTGCCTATCTCGCACTGAGAATTTTTCTAAGCTCTAAACAAAGCATTAAATCTGTTACGAAAAAGAAACTAAACAAAATGAACACAAAACGATCAGCTTTAAAAAAAAAGGACTCGTAACTGTAAAAACCGAATGAAAAAACAATGTTAAAAACAAATAATTTTTCACACCCAACCCAGTTTTTTGAAATATTGAGACTGGTCATACAACTTGGGCGGGGTTGTTGTTGCCCTTGTTTTGTTAACCCGGAACTTTGGAAACCATACATTGATCCGATTTTCAGTTCAAATAAAAAGAGTTGAAAAGTGTTTAACAACGCGAAGTCAACTGCACAGAGTCCAAAATGAGATGAAAAGCTTAGATGTACTGGGCCGCGTAGTGCAAGCGAGACATTCAACTTAAAACACCCAAAATCCGTATCCCCTGTGAGTTAATCGGTTTTTTTATAAAGTTTGAGTCCCCCCCCAAAAAAAAAATCGGGCTCCGGCAAGACACAATCACGTAAATTGAAAAATCGGATCTGGGATGCGGCCTGGGAGAAAGAACAAAGTTTAAAGAAGTGGGAAATGGACTGCTGAGGGCATGGTCAACACAGAGGTTTGTATCGATTTTTGAGTCACAATGGGGTCACACGGCATTCTATGCAAGGCACCTCTGACTAGGCCGCGTAGGAATTTCTGGTTGAATTGTAAAGAACGCCCGAAATTTTAGAATGTAATCCGCCAAATAACGGAGTACCAGCCGATTTATTAATTTTTTCAAAGCCTGAGTTCAAATTGAATATCTGTCTCCGTTACGAATTGATGCTGTAAATGTCGGAAGTTGAATCGACATTTGACGTTAATTGCAGCCTGGGCGTGAAAAGAAGTAAAAACTAACAGCTGATGGCAGGGTCGAACCGGAGCTTTTTATCGATTTTTTGCTGCACGAAGGCGTCTCGCACGCATTTTTGAAAGGGCCCGTAATCTGGTCGGCGTCATTCATTTCTGTACATATGGTATGGCGATGTGAGGAGAGACAATTGATGCTTGTAACTATACATTAGTTGGCGATGAGTTCAATGCTTCACAGTAATGCGGTAAAGGGGAGCAAGTGCTTATCCCAAGGATGCATTTGTATCCATCAGATGCCGATGTACCCTTCACTTTCAGAAGATCCCCATTCCCATTCGCACCCTGTTTTGCTATGACAATTAATAAGGCCCACGGACAAACACTGTCTGTCACTGGTGTACACTTAGAGGAGCAGTGCTTCACATAGGGCCAACTTTACGTAGCCTGCTCTGGAGTCGGCAGGCGCGATGATATGTTCCTTTATTCACCCTCACAAAAAGCTGAAAATGTGGTCTACACTGAAGTCCTCAGCCAGTGATACGAAAACTCCATTCCATTTTTTCTTTCCATTCCATCCGTACTTACTGCAAATGCTATTCTACATGTATGCCAATTTATTGGTTGCAATAGAAAATTTAACATCGCAGATTGCAGTGTGGATTTCAACAATTGACTGCAATTGTACAATTCAGGGTCAGCCGACGTATAAGGAATTTCAGCAGAAAAAAGATTATCAATTTCTGTGGCCTCAGTCATGTCGCACAGCCAAATTAGTAAATGTGCGTAAGGCAGGCCACGTTTCTGCCACTCAATAGTGCGCATGCAACAGCAATCAGCCCCCAAAACCTGGCCCTTTGTAATCACATCCATTAGCTTTCCCAACTTCAGATTGTAAATGCACGCAATGAGATCTGGACGGTCGTAAGCCGATTGCCCTGGCATAAATTCTTTTGCAATTGCGTATCATTTTGTGTTACACGTGAAAGTTATGAATAGGACTGGTCGGCTGTATTACGAACGTATGTCATCGCGTCTTGCGTCCTCGCGTGCATGTATCGTGGACTGCCTGTGAACGTTGCAGGTAGTATGCACATCTTGCCTATATTGCGTGGATAAGCGTCATTTCGTAAAGCATCACGGAGGTGAATGTAAGTGTCCCAGCCTAACTTGGTCTGATTCAATTCAATTCAGGCCGAATCAGTGGCAGTTTCCGGCAAAAAGAGACCCAATCCGGTGGTAAACCTGACCTTGAACCTTGAAGGTGGGATTCCAACCGACTTCGCAGAAATGCCTTCTGCGAAGTCGGTTGAATCCCACCTTCAAGATGGGACCACCAAAAGAGGTCATCTGGAAGGCACAATTGTACTGTCTGATTTTTGCGAGGAAATGTTTGGAGTCTGGACTGAAACCCTCCAACAGAGCTTTCAACGGAGCAGGTAGCTCTTGAAAAGGTGGCAACTGTACTTTACCGTCTGAACAACACAAACCTGCGAGACTCTCCAGGCCATTTTTTGGCATTGCAATGCCCACAGACAACTGACATGGATCCTATTTGGAGGTCTTTGCGACCGGAAAGCCTCAAAACTGGCTCATAGTTGAACGCCAGCTTAAACCAAAACTGCTTTGTTGGGCTACAGAGCCCTCGCTGTGCATGGCGGCGCTGGTTAACAGTCAGCAACCATGCAAGCCTTTCAGTAGGCCCTTCTACAGCTCGAGCAGCGTAAGTTGAAATTGCATCGCGTTGCCACCTTGTGCGCTTTTGCGCGGAACTTTCCGACGCCCTTGCAGCAGAAGTTGCAGCGGCGTAGACTGCATGGCGTGCGGTTTTCTCAGCCATGGATTCCTGGGACCAACAGATGGCTGCTTTAGCTGCGTTACGTGTGGTTTTCTCAGCCGTGGTCTCCTGGGACCGTCTAATGGAAGTTGCAGCGGCGTCGACTGCATTGCGATTAACTTTTCGATCCGGGCTCTGTCGAGACCGCAAAAGCGCTTGTGACGAAGCCGCTTTTTTGTTGTCTTGCAAGCGTTTAGGTAGTTTCCTCTTACTTTTCAACGAATATGTGTAAACTGATGCGCAGTACAAACGGTAGTTACGCTCACCAAGCGTTTCATGTGACAAAATATACTGCCTCCGTTGAGATTGACTGGAAAGCCTCAAAGCGGCCTCTACCTCGGTTTCCTCCTCCCGCTTTCATTTTGCCGCAGAGGCTCTTTTAGAACGCCTGCTAAGGTTGCCTCGCCATGAAATTTTGGCACGCTTAGCAAAGCTGCCGGGTCGGTCATCGCCACGGCACTCAGAAGAGTGCAAAGCAGAGGTTGAAATAGACGCCAGCTGCTTCTCCCCCAAGGAGGCGCACTCAATGGAATCCTGCTCCCGTTTCCCCTGAGCCGGTGAGGCTTTTTAGAAAACCTGCTAAGGTTGCCTCGCCTGGGTGTTTTTGCAGCCTTTGCAGAGCTGCCGGGTTGGTCATCGTCACGGCACGCAGATGAGTGCAAAACAGAGTTTGAAGTAGACGCTATATGATCATCTGTAACCGGAGTTATTATGTGCTCCTCCGCAGTCGCCTGTTCTGCATGTGTAACGTTAACGGTATTAAGGGTCTTTAGTTGCTGACGTGCGGATGTTCGTCGTGTAGGAGCCATTTGAAGGGTTGTAGAAATGCTGTGTAAGAATGCGAATAGAAGTTGATGTCGAAGCTGAAGCGGTGCAACCTCGTTGTTTACGAAAACTAAAAATGCAGTGGAGCGGTATGGAAAAAGCTTCTCCTAACTATGGGCCGTGCTTTCTGGCAGCACGAAAACGTGACTGTAGGAAGAGGTTACGCAACCAAAACGTTGAAGCGTTGAAGTTTAAAAAGTAGTGAAACACTGAGGTGTACTGGGCCGCGTAGTAAAGGTAGAAGAGAAGTAACTTGCGACAGCAGTTAACTGTCTCATAGCAAAACTGATCTACGAAAAGGTAGATATAGGTATGGAACGCTATGATTGTCTGGGCTGCGCAGCAAAGGCAGCATGCGGAGATAAAATGGGTAATGCAAGCGTTTAAGCCTAAAGGCAATGAAGTACTGAGGTGTACTGGACCGCGTAGTAAAGGCAGTACACTTCATCTTACAGTGAAAACTGTTACATGGAGGTAAAATAGGTTGGGCAAACGATTGAGTAAATAAGTAACTTGCCACAGCAGTTAACTGTCTAATAGCAAAAATGAACTATGAAAAGGAAGAAATAGGTATGAAACGCTAAGATAGACTGGGCTGCGCATTAGAGGCAGCACGCGGAGATAAAAATGGGTAATGCAAACGTTTAAGCAAATAGGTAACTTGCGGTAGCAGGAAGCTGTCACTTAATCCAAGGACAGATTCATTAATGGCGATCAAATCAAGATGTGAGTGCGGATGCAGCCGCGCTGAAGGTATTTAAAGGGAGCGTGACTTGTCATTGATTAGTGTAGCCTGGGCAATGGCCATGACTTAGACATATGAATGAGCTCACGCATAATGGAAGATGCTAGCGCGCATTCACGCACGCGCGCATGATTTGGCAAGCGCAAGGCTTGGCCGTAAACGGGATAAAGCTGCCTGCTGCATATGCAGCTTGACACTAACGCACGTGATGCCGGCGATGAGAATGCAAGGAGCTTCAATGAAGCGTTTGCTCGTTTGATTTGTGTGACAACGAAAAGCCGCTAACCGTTTGCCGGCATTAGCTTTGAAATGGATTGGGAGGAAGCCCTGATGTTTTAGCGCAAAAACTCCTCGTCAGGGCTGGCCTAGGGGAAATAGTTTGAAGAATTGGAAAATGGACTGCTGAGGGCGGAACCATTTTCACTCAGCACGTATGCGGGTTTTTTTTTAAGTAAAGACGCGAATAAAGTAATTGCTTATTTTGATAAGATGCGACGATTAAAGCAAAAGTGTTGACAAAGTCGAATATGTCATTTGTGGCTCAAAGTCAGACCTGGTAGCAGGGATAAAAAAAAAGCCGAATTTCTATGGCCCTGCACCCATTCCAGAATTTGAGGTCAAATGTTTTCTTCCACTCCACTGCACGCACTGACCTATTTCTTCCCGCGCATAGCGTGACCTTAAATTAATCTGCATTTAGGTAATACCCAATTGGAAAAACATCTTTATGGGTTGACCAATTCTCGATTTGCAGTCTTTTTAGGGGGGGGGGACGCTCAGAGTTGAAACTTCACATGGTGACTCCCAATGGCCTCCTCATACATCCGGTCGGTTTTCGCTAAAAACCGACATGCGGTTCAGGCTCAATCTGGGCGTATCTGTTTTTGGGTTTTATCGATTTTCCGCGCTGTTTAGGGGTCCGTGGCCATGAAACTTCTGGACAACACTTCTAATGGTAGACTCTAAGAGGGTGTCAAATTTGGTTGAAATGCGATGATTCCTTCTGTAAGCAGATTTTTTCGATTTTTTCGGAACCTGAGTCCGAACACAAAAATCGGGCTCCGTCATGTCCTTACGGCAGCCATTTGCAAACTTGTGGTGAAAACCGCATCGAAATCGGGTGAGAAATGCGGCCTGGGCGAGGTAACAACGCACACGACAGACACACAGACAGACAACATGAGAAATATAGATAGATAGATAGATAGATAGATAGATAGATAGATAGATAGATAAGTCATTTAAGAAATGTATCATTAACGCAATCGATGGAACCGAAGATCATAATATTGGATCCAATGAGAGTGACATTCACTTTGATCATAGTATTGTCCATTGATGAGATATCTGATTCCTTTCAAAGTGATAATGAAAACAAGGTTGTTGCCATTCTCTTTGATCATAATACTGGATCCAATTGTGAAAGGAATGAGGGTAATCATAATATTAAATCCAATGAGGAAATGTCTGATTCCTGTCTAAGCGGTTGTAAAAGCGATGTGGGTCACATTCACTTTAATCATAATATTGGATCCAATGATGAAAGGTTCGATTCCTAAGCCAGCGATTGTGAAAGGAATGAGGATGACATTCTCTTTGATCATAATATTGAATCCAATGATGAATTTTGTTCATTAAAAATTTTTCAACTAGAATTGTAGCCTTTTTCCAAACAATGTCTTCATAATATGGATGCGTCATATATAAGTACTTCCACAGAAAAGCTATACCTAAGGTTTAAAATGGATTTTAAAAAATGAAAAATCATTCTTGAAGCTTTTATTTTAGTTTTAATTTCAAGCTAATAGATTAAATTTAATATTTCCAACAGGCAAAATACTTTGCCGTTTGGAAAAACAAATTTAAATTGACTGGGAAGAAGTTTTTTTTTTTTTTGAAATCGCTAAAATTGCTTATTTTAACGCCATTTTTAGCCATCTGTAATCGCAATGTAATTCTCCTTATTAAAAAAAATCTTTCAAAAATAAAATATACTTTCCTGAAATTTTATTTTAGGAATATTACCTGATTTAAGGTTTAATTAATCTGATTTGAAACAAATATTGCTTACTTTAAAATATCGTAGAAATGCATTTTTTAACACGTCGGTACCTGTTTATTTAAAGTGTTGACAGCCTCTCTGTCGGAGGTTTATCTAATTTTTCTCTGATGGACATATCTGCAAATTTACTTGAGGAGTATAACGTGAGCATCCTATTTATATAATTTTTAATTACTCGGTAATAATATTCAATTTTTATGTTTTATTGAATTTTAGGCACATTGGTTTAAATTTACTACATTTATTAGTCTTATTTTCTGATAATGTCGTGTATGGATGTCCGTATTTACAAAAATCGGCATGTTTATATATACACAAAAATTTCAAAATTATTTTTAAAATATTGGGGTCGATGAATTGTACTAAGTTTTTCCATTTATGATTTTATTCATTTGTGAATAAGTCCTGAAAGTTTCATTAAAATCCGAAATTTATTTGATTTTTGCGAAAAATCCTAAATCACTGTTGTTTTTTCACCGCAAAAAAAGACGCTAAAATGTTCTATACTAATCTTTGCCCGAAACTGTTGACGCAAAAGAAGAAGATTTTTAACCAATATTTTGAAAAAATAATTTAATAATCAAAAAATCCTTTGGTTTTTCCTCTTAATAATAACATAATAATTTTGCCAATAAAACTTTGTTTTTATTAAGTTTGGGGGCATTTTTTCACCCTGGTATGCTAATTTTTTTATCAAATCGCTGAAGATACCTAGATACAGATGAATCATATATTACAAAAAATACGTAATTTATTTAACAGTGAATTTATTGTTATTCGCCGTAACGCTGTCATGAGTCAACTCTGGCTTTACTTTTACAGAAGCGAGCTTTTTTTTTTACAGTGAATTGGGTCGCAAAGAAACAATTTTCATATTAGCCGTCGCAAAACAGCTTTTATTGAGCAAACACCTGAGAAACCCCCACGAACAGACACACCTTTAGACCTACAACGACAAGCAACCAATTCAAATGATAATACACCTACGAAATCAACAAGATCAAGCAACTAAGTTAAATTGAAACTCATTGATATGCACCAGTCGTACGCCATACTCAATGAATGACGGGTTCGCTGGAAAGGGCGAAAAGCGAGAAAAAAAGTAACAACGAAACGTAAACTACAGAAACGTAAAAAAAAAAAAACGGTGAAACGGCAGGTAGCTACTTTTTTCAATGAGGTCAACAGAAAAATAAATTCTTTACGAGAATAAAATAATGGAGTTCGCGTTGGCGTTAACCTTTTCACTGTAAGTTTAATGGCAGCCACTCAAAACCTATGTTTAGCACAAACAGAAACAGTCCTTGTATTTCTCGGCATAAAATTTTCACAGTTTAAGTATTTGTACCACATGAGCTTCTCCTGCAGAGCGTTCATTACATTCTCCTACTTGCCAACTAAGGCTTGCGTTTTCATTTCCAATGCCTATACGAGGGATGCTTCAGCAGAACGTATTTTTTTTTTTTTTTTTTTCTAGTATCGACTATTTTTTGTTTTCTTCATGATTCCTCTTCAACTTAGAATAGTCGTTGGGGTTTTCAAGGGTGCCTGTACGCGCGCTCAGCAGTGTATAGAATGAAATGAACAAACCCAAGGCTCGAAATAACCTTTTATTAAAGAGAGTGCAAAATAGTGGTATTTCGCAGGGGGGGGGGTCCCGGTTAACAGAGTTGACTCAAACTTGAGTAGATGTTCTGAACAGAGATTTCTCCGCTTGTTACCACGTGTAAGCTACCAGGACCGGTACAGGTTATCTGCAACAAGTGATGTGTGTGGTTCTTCGAGCTGGTCTTGAAGGCAGCGGTCGCTGAAAAGGAAAAGCGGGAAAAGAGGCCGAATAGGGCTCGGTCAGCGTTTGTATGAGTTCTGAGATTTCCTGTTGTCCCCTGCTGATTACTCCCGTTGATGCTACTGCTGAATCGAGAAAACTAAGGAAGCCCCAATAGCCAACAATCGAGATAGTTATTATATAGCTTCTGTTTGCACATCTATCAAAATGATATGCTATTCTCCATTGTGACTAGACCCCTGCTCAACTTGTTGCTCACTCAGGTCGCTTGTGTAACCAAAACAACATTTAACTAGCTTATCTGAACCTAGGTTTTCCATTCACTGTCATTTCCCAATAACGTGAAACTTAAGGCTTGCATTTATTTTGCCTAATTTCAAATAGAGTGTTTCATGCTGCCCATGATCCTCATCACACCCGTTTTAATTTACTTTCATGGATTCATTTTAACTTTTCTCGTGGACTTCGGAATCCTATTTATTGAATCTTAAAACACTGTCCACTCTCTGTTAGCTGTTACAACAACTTGCAGACTGTTGGGATACGTCTACCCAGGTTTCTTTTTGTTATCTGAGTGTCGAGATTCCAAACATAAACAACAGTAACAACACATCTTTTAAATGAGACATAAAAAAAAGGTTATTTATGGAGGAAAAGTAGAAGCAGAACATCAGTTGAAATAACATTTATATATTCTTTTCAGAGATCTACAATGACAATAAAATGTTCAAAATTCCTTGAAATGAAGTTTCTTTTATAAAGTAATTAAGAGTTCTTAATACGATGTGAAATTTGTGAACAGATTTACTTTAAGACGGTCAGCCTAAAGTGTTTGTGAGTTCGTAGACAAAAGCTTAATAGTCGGTTGCTGGTTAATCCCTTCTATTGTGTGTTGGTACAAGGCCTTATCGTTTCCCTTTGAGTGAACAGCCGCATCAACGTCCACCCTAGAAGCAAGATTTCTGTTATACTTCTTTCCAGGAGTATTTCTTTGTTTGATTTTTATCTGTGGGTACATTTACACCACCTGGGCAAGTATTTAACTACAATACCCCAGTTTCTTTCGCGTATAACTAAAATGTATTTACCCTATCATAGTGTACAAACCAGGGATTGTTTTATAACATGTGGGGGCATCTGCTTCAAGGTATATGCTTTCTGTATACTTCCGTATGCTTTACTTATACATAGTCCAATAATAATAATAACAAAAGGAAAACTTAACTTAACCGATGCGTTTCGTCCTCTGATGCACTTTATCAAGTCAAATGTAAAGATTTTATTTTGCAACAAGTATCTATACACAGAAATAAAAATGTTGTTAGTTTTTTAGAATTTTTAAAATTAAGAGCGATCTTAAATATATTGCAGGCTAACTGAAATAAAGATAAATAATGAAGGTGATGAATAATGTAATAATGTCTAATAAACAAAAGTTAGTAGATGTTATTGTTCAATTTTATTTATTTTTATAATGTAATTGTTATTTTAGTTTTAGAAATTAAGTTATGTATTATATCTTTTAAACGAGAGGTTTTGAATTTAACCATTTTCTATTCATTTTTAAATTTTTTTTTGTCATGTACGTCGGCTAAGAAGATATATTTTCTTTTTGTCTTTATTGATATTGTCTTTTTACAGATATATCTGTAGTTATATATGAATTTTTACGCATAACCCAGTTAGTTTCTCCTATAATCAGTAATATTATTTTAACTTAAATACGCAAAATATACGCAACATACCAATAAGAAATGATTTGAATTTAAATTTTTATAATGTTCTGTATTTTCATTTGGTAAATCTGGCAACCTATCCACAGAAGAAAATTAAGTATTAATTCAAGCATTCCTGCGAATTATATTTTTCTAAAAGTAAATATTCAATTGTTTCTTATGTTCTGTACCACTGGGCCTTCGATCGGTCAATGGAGGCATTCTTTCTAAGGGTGGACACTAAAGTTTAAAAATAACGATAAGTCGATAACATTTTGTTCCACGTCCAGCCATTAGCGTGGGAGGAAACGAGAGATTGTATTGTTTTTTGTTTACTGCCATTGTAAGTTTTCTGAACTGTTTTGAATTAGGTTAACCCAGAGAATAATTTAGTCGCATGAATTGTTGAGAATGAAAATATAAATGAATTTATTTGACATTTTTATCTTGTCGTCAAAGAGCTAAATGGAGGCGAGAAGGTCACTAGTTTATTCCTGTTCTTTTCAAAGTATTATTTTTATCAAAGATTTTTCAAATTAAACCTCAAATCTGCTGAATTATTTGGGAAGCTAGTCCTGGGCATTACGAGAAAACCCCAGGAAGGGTGGTGGCTGGGTTTATTATCTGGCGCCTGAGCAGTCCCTAAAAGGGGAAGTGCCGAAGGGGCTTGGGCAATTTTTCCACAGCATTGCCTTTAAACCCACTTCGACCTTGTGTCACATTCGGTAGCAACGTGGGCACGCTGAAAATACCCCTGGCAGTAAGGCCTCTGATTGGGAGATTGAAGGTTTTGAGAATCGTGAAACCTCCTCTTAATTGCTGTTGTTCCCAGATTCACGCAGGTCGACCCTGATCCGGGTCGTAGCACTTGTTAGGGTCCAAGTTATGGGCAAATAGTGAATCCCAAACAATTTTAAGAAACTATGAAAATTTTTTATAATAAAAATACCCATAATACATTTTTATATAAAAATTATTTATAATACATATTTATAGTAATATTACCAACAATACATATTCATAGTAAAATTACCAACAATACCTATTTATGGTAAAATTACCAACAATATATATTTGCAGTAAAATTACCAAAAATACATTTTATAGCAAAATAACCAACAATACATTTTATCTTTAGTTGAAGGTATACAATTACATTCAAAATATGTCTAGTTGAAGCCATAAAATTGTGTTCAAAATGTTTTTATTAATTAAATAACCCATAAAGGTTGATATACCGCTAATGAAAATAAGCCAACATGAAAGAACTATTTCGTGACATTAATCCATATAATATCCTTCAATTTCTTAAAGAAATCAAACTGCATTCCAGAATATAGCTTCAACAAAACTACAACATAAAACATATCACCGCCTCTAGTAGTTATGTCTACACAAAGATATATATGCACAAAAGCTGAGTATCATCTACCATATATTCAATTGTGAAAGCAGAATAACATATATTTTTATTACACCAAAGCTCGCAAGAAAATTAAATTTAGGCAGTAAATGACCCATAAGGTGTTGATATGCCATTAAACAAATAAATCAAATTAAATCATTTATGAAGCGGGAGATAATGTGTTGATATTTGATTCTACTGCCCAAAATTGATTTAAGTGTTTTAAGGTTGATTTGTCCGCTGAAATAAAGTCCAGAAGTGGATGACCATCATTCATTCATTCTTCTTTTCCTTCAGGATGTGAGTGATTATGACTCTCTACAACTTCCTATCCATAGTAGCTCTAATTAATGTTTGTCTCCTATATCCTGGTCTGACATCCATTTACACAAGCTCGTTAGGCAGACGACTCGACGTCGCCCTTTTCTCGCTTGCTTTCATTATGCCATGTGAGAGTCAAATTCTCCAAACCCACTTTCCTCAGCATGTTTCCCACAACTTTCAACAATATGTTTCTGATTTATGTCCTTTTTGTTTCCATTTTCCTTAAAACTTTCTCATTACTCACGTATTCCATTCTCATCATTCTCAGCATCCTTCTGTAGAACCACTTCTCTCTTATCTCAGGGCTTACGGCCAAATAGCGTCGAAACACCAGTTCCCTACGATCACCGAAGTTAAGCAACGTCAAGGTTGGTCAGTAACTAGATGGGTGACCACTTAGAAATACCAGGTGCTGTAAGTTTTGGTGTGCGGATGGTGTAGTGGATAATGTTTTGGAATTGTTAATCGGAGAGCCGAGTTCCAATTCCTGTTGGATTTCTTATATTCACTTACGCGCAAATACACTTAGGAAAAGTATGGATTTGCCTCTTCTCCCCCCCCCAACCATCTGTGAGTTAATTAATAAGACTTGTATCACACTAAATCATTATTATCTTAAAAATAATTCTTACAATCTAAAAATATTCTCTGGCTTCAAATAACCAGAAAAGGGTTGATAAACCGTAAAAACGAATCAATCTGTTACGTCAATTATCCTCGTCATTTGTGACAAAATTAGCCACCATTCACTGCGATATAAGAATTGATATAACATACCAGTTCAGCAATATTTCCTTTGGTTTTAATTAAATTTTCCTATCTGAAATGAGATATTGTAACTATTTATACTATTTACATTGTTTGGACTGTTGTCCTCATCTTTATTACCATAATCACGACGTTTCGGCCGATGTACGCATCGAGCTTCTTCAGGTGATATACATTGGAATTTCGAACCGAACCCTTTATTTAGTCCACGGGAGTAGATTGTTCAAATAAAGAAATGCTTAATTAGATGCTTAATCAACCACAAATATATACAGATGATAAAATTTAGGTGGCCTTACCTAGAGCAAATGTTATTATGTTAGTCTAGGAGACGATTGGCTCGTGATGTGACTTCGATCAATATGGGTACACTAGAATAATGGCCTTAGGACAAACTAATCTAAGTATTTGAGGTTATTAGATATTTACTAAACTTTGATTAGTCTGACACAGAATTAAATTGGAGAGATAGTGCGTAGGAAGACTTTTATACGTCCACTTCTAATGTGGGCAGGTTCTGATTTTTTGTTTTGAAAATGAGTATACGAAATTGCTTTACCTCTGGTTCGAACTCCTATCGGTGGCGCTGGTGAGAAAAACTATCTTTTTATCACAAGGGAATGGTCATGGAGCGCTATTCACTAAAGTAGTTCAATTGCAAGGTAAGCATGATAGCTTTCGTGCTCCGATAGGCACCTATAAAAGTCAACAATTAAATATATTCTGTATTCCCATATGGGTGTGTATTTACTCCCCTTCACTCTTTCTCGCTACTTCTCTTTCATTCACTCAATCTCTCTGTCTCTCTCTCTCCATAATATATATATATATATATATATATATATATATATATATATACTTCTAAAAAAATATATTTTTAGTGGCGATTCATATTTGAGTAGACGTCGCGTTCATTTTTAAACATTATTTTGTTTTGTCTATCGGCTTGAGCATTCAAGAAATCTTATAAGTGGTCGCATTTTACTTTAATAAGATTTCTCGGAAGACGAAATAAAACAGTTTAAATAATGAACGGAGCGTCTACGCAAATACTAGTATCCAATAAAAAAAAAGTAATAATATATACATATACAGATTTATACACACACACACACACACACACACACACACATATATATATATATAAAAGTGAACACTGAACACTCAGAGGCGACAGGCTGTTTCATGCTAGACGCAATCGTCAGGGCGATGACTGCGTATAGCATGAAACAGCCTGTCGCCTCTAAGTGTTGACTTTAATGTTCACTTTTATATTTACATACGCTCTATCTCTGATATTGAGCACTTTATTCCATAAATATAGCACATCTTAAAACTATATTTCTTAATATATATATTTCCACAGGGTCGAAACCCTACCGATCTGGCGTCAGACGGAGATCCTTCCCCTAAGCTATCGGCGCATGGCAGAGAGAAAGGGAATTCTAACAAACGCCAACAGGCAACAGTGCTCGATTCATTAATGAAAAGCGGCGCGTTAATAGTGTTGACGTCAACTGTTTTGGAAATATCTTTTTCTCAATAGTGATCGATCGAATAGACGAGAGCTTTTTATCAATATTGTCCCCCAATATATATATATATATATATATATATATATATATATATATATATATTAAACATTATTTTTTGAATTATTGATATTGGAGATGCAATCTTCCAAAGGACATGATAATTCATAAACAATATTGTTTTTACATTCTATAGAAACTATCTCACTTCTTGGCTATTGTGGCATGTAGGGGTTTCCTTACTTAAATCAATTCAGCAGCAACGGAAATAATCAGCCGGGTACAACTGGAAGTCCCAGAGATCATAAATGCCTTGACGGGCCCTATTCGGTCTCTTTTCTACTTTTTATTTTCAGCTTCCTCTACCTTCAATCCCAGCTCGAACGGCTATACACAACTCTTGCTGCAGAAGACGAGGCCTATTCTGGCAGCTTGACTCAGATTTCTCGTTCCTCCCGTAAGAGCCGGCGGAGAAATCTCCATTCGAGACACCTACCAAAGGAAAACTACAAACAACCTCTTGCAGCAGAAAACGAAGTCTGTCTCAGTAGTTTCACACTCAGATTCCTCGTTCCTCCCGTGTAAACTAGCGGAGAAATCTCTCTCTGAACAAAACAACTACTCAATAAATTTGTTAACTAGGAAACCCCACTTTTTTCCTGCAAAATACTACTATTGCATTCTCTTTCAACCAGAAATAAAAGTTGTTGCGCAGTTATTTTTAACCTTTGCATTTTTTCTTTCATTCTACTCTTACTGTCGAGCACAAACACACACGCAACCAAGAAAAATTCCTACATTTGGGGTAATTTTTGAGGCCCCGATTTAGTGGTAATAATTCGAGTCGAGGTTTTAAACTTTTTTTTATAGAAAATGATAAATCTAAAGTATTTATTAAAATCCTTAAGTGAAATCTACCAGCGAATTATATTGTTAGTAACTTTTTCATTTTGTTTACAGTTTGAGAGATGCTGGTTACAGTTAATGATATTTTTATTTTTGTTTATATCAGGATCGTTGCTTCTGTCCTTTTTTTCTAAGATTCCTTAAAGCTTGTTTTATTTGCTTGTCGACGACATGATTGGGGAAATTATTGTTGATAAGTGTTTATTTGCCGTTAATTATTTCTTTATAAAATAATGTCTCCGAAGAAGACATAATTTTTGGCTAGGTTAATCATGTATTTCATATAACACCTACTTTATATCTGTGAGGACATTCACCTTTCTAATTGAGAAGACACGAATGTTTTTCTTTTTTTATACACTGAATTAATAAAATTGTGAATGCCCGTGTCAACTAAGACGTCAAAGAAACAGATTCTATTTTTAATGCTAACTTTCATAAGTAAAATTCAAAACAGTTATTCTCGAAGATTTCTTTATTTCATATAGTACCGGAATTTAGAATAATCCATCGGAAAAGAAAATAAATCACGCACAAAATAAAACGAGGACGCTAAATGGCTGAAGAAAGTCCCAATCAGTGCTATTGTAAGGTTCACGTGACATTGTCCTAAGTGCCAATTTCAAATGTTCATCTTTTTTTTTCTTTCACTATGTTACTTAAGCAGCAAGCAAAGCTTCTCCCTTCATCTCTAGCCCTATACAATGGCATTAGGTCACGAAAACAGAGAGAGTAACCTTGAGAGATATTTACGACGATCTGATGAAGTACGCCGAGGACTAAAAGGGACCACTTTTGTCAATTATTGACAAGATACCCGGATGTTTTTTCTCTTAAATTCTAATCTCCTAAGTTCGCAGATGCAAATATGCTACGAAATTTTCAATTGGACGGTTAAAGATGTCAGTCCAAAGGGCGTGACGAAGAAAATCCTGGAGTGAGACCAATCAGAATGCTGGTAAAGGAAAGAGGTTGTAGCGGGCGCGAAAGAGGAGGTAACTCCGACAAGGTCTTATGAATATGGGTATCCTGTTTAATAGATGATTGGAACGAAATATCTATAGCTACCACTGAGTGGGCCAAGTAACCAAAAGGACAGTGAGAGCGAGAAGAGAAGGTAAGAAATAATTAAACTGGTGAAGCTTATTGCACGGTTTTGCTAGGAAAACGAGGAGGGAAGTCCACGATTTGAGTGAGGGATTTGGTAATGGAAAAATTCATTGTATGTTGTCATTTAAAATGCTGTTTTTTATTCCTTTATTGACAATATCATTATGACAATTGTCATAGATCCTCGTCTGGCACTAATATGGTGATGGGGGATACAACCAGCACCAGGCTAATATCCATGTATTCTGCACGATGATTCCTTTGTATCTTATATTCCCCGAATAACCTTCCGTTATAGGATCACTGAACAAATATTAGGGTTATTTCGCTTACATCATTAAATCATCAGCAGATAATATAAAAAGAAAAGAAAGTAAGCAAAGTCCAATTCAATTATGGTCTAATTGAACTGGGCTTCCCCGGGTTCTTGGAATAATACATTCAACCGACCGGTGACCACAAATGAACGAAACAACATGGTGAGCAACATAATATTTCATTAACAAGAGCATGTATGTGGCAACGAAAATAAAGACATTATATAATGTTTGCTACAACATATATTTAGTTGGAATATGACAAATATTAACGAATGCAATGTTTCACACATATACAGGGGTATAGTCTCAATAGACTGGTTTTACGAATATGGAAAGGTGTGTGCAAGAACATAATATTATTGGGTGTTTGCGCATCATAGTAATACTGGGGTTTCTAGGGGTATACACTTATTTGAGATATGCATTTATCGACCAAAGGCGATAATAGTCTCTTTTCTTGTATTCTTGATTCAGCGACTGGAGCTTTAAGTTCTCAACTGGGATCACATTCTCTGCCTTGTATTTATATTCAGGATTTCTTCTTAAGGCGATGATCTCATTCAGCGACTGGGGCTTTAGGTTCTCAACTGGGATCACATTCTCTGCCTTATGTTTGTATTTCAGGATTTCTTCTTAAGGCGATGATCTCCGAGGGGTTCAGGCCAATTGCGTCTGGACTATCTTCACATTCTTGGCATTTGAGTGGCTGGTCTGCTTCTCTGCCTCTGGAAACATGAGACATGGACGCTGGCGTGACTTATCATCCGCTGGTCTCTCCGATAAAGCTGCTTTCTTTCCACTCTCCACGTACGCATCCCCTTTTTGGCGTCTAATTTTCTCGACTGCTGATTGGCTTCTTTTGACCAATCGCGTTGTTTTTTTTATATGCTATCTTACTGGGTCTGAATCTATTTTTAGACTTCGCCTACGAGTGTTTCTATGCGTGTCTACTTTGGGTTCTGTTGTGGGAGTGGGGAATAACGTATATGTGTGGGCTTGCATTCGTCACAATTATTTCAAATTGACTATTTGAAATATGAGATGAGCATTACAAAATTTTATTGCAAGTAAATGGAAATAGCGATCATATAGGTGAGTTGAATTGTGCTTTACAATAGCACGTAAGAAAGGAAAAAAGAAAAAAAAAACACGAATTTAGATCTTCAAACATGAATCCAATCCTGATAGGAACATTGCAAACAGACTAACCCTAGTCTTCCATGACATTAATCTAGCTATTTTAAAGAATATATTTGAATGTTAATAGTAAAGGTATTCAATGTCAGACCTTTTTTCTTTTTTCTATTAGGCTTGGTATTGGTTACATTATGTGTATTTTCTAGGAGAATCATACTGTTAGGTTCTTTATAATTCTGAGGAGTTGGTGATTTCCTTTCATCGGAAACCTTATCTGGTGGAGTATTGGGAAAATAATTATGAGTTAGTGATAACTCTCGTGGATATAAATGTTTGAGGCTATGAGTTTCTATTGTTCCATTACCTCTCCTAACAAACTTCGTGATCACTACCATTAAATAGTTCGATAACTCTGCCAAGAAACCAAGAGGTCTGGATTTGGCGGGTTTTTTTTTTTTATGAGTATCACATCATTGATATTGATTTTATTGGAAAATTCGGTTTCACGTAAATCTTTATAACTTTCTCGAGGACTAAGCAACTATTCTTCGTACCACATTTTTTTAAAATTTGTTCAGCAATTCTTCCCTGTTCTCCAATGAGATCTTGAGGTGGGTTCGGAATCAACAGGACTTGATATATCAGTTTGGAAAGAGAGCTCAAACAACTTAGACTGCTGGGTTGATTCCAAAAATCTTTCATATGAAATCACGGGTTCTTCAGCCATCATCTCTTTCGAAGTATTGTTGAAGTAAACATCAGAAATCAAGAGAATTTCATTGTCAGGACTCAAACAACTTAGACTGATGGGTGGTTTTAACTGGCCATGAAGGGCCACATGTCCAAAATTCCAGTTTCTGTTTTAACTTTTCCAAGGAAATGTTGCTGGAAAGAACGTCAGCTGTGTTGTACACTCTGGGAACCTGTTTGTATCCATTATAAATTTCTGTTGTTCCCTCATCTCCCGAATAGCTTTCAACCTGTTTCGGGCTAACAAACTTTTGGCCTTGATATCTTTTGATAGAATCCAGGAAATCACAACATATGCGTCCACAGCAATGTAGACAATCTCAATCCTGATGTGTGAGTAAGTTTTTAGAAGTGTCGTTAAGGCTTTGAATGCCAAATATACTGCCAGTAATTCCATGATGGACATGGTCTTGGTCTTCATTGGAACCAATTTAAATTAGAAAACACTATGTGTGATTTTCTGTTCTGTACTCCATAAACAACGGATCCATAGGCTTGAGGAGAAGCATCATAAAATAATATGTACAACCTTAAGTACAGTCGCTATCAATAGCATGTCTCGAGAATGATATCTCACGTAGGCTGGAAAGCTCCTCGGCCAACTGAGTCCAAGTTTCTTTATGTTTGTTTAATCTTCGTCTCAGTCCAATTTAAGGGACCACTATTTACGGAGAAGACAAAGTGACAAAGGATTAAAAATTTTGTCCGATTGGGCTAATACACCTCTTTTTGTGGTTATGTTCTTCTCGAGTTCTACGTTCGCAAGTAAATTTAAACTTGAAGCCCGTTTGAGTCACCTTTAAGAGTGTATAAGAATACTGGTCAGAAGGAACTTAGAAGTCGGATACGAAGGAAGCCAACTTGCTGCAGGGAAGCAGTAGAAGGGACTTAGACATCAGACGCGAAAGAAGCCGGCCAGTTGGCTGCAAGAAGCGGACGGGTTCTTGGCGTTTACATGTGAAAGTCGCTAGCCGCCACAAGGAGAGCAAAGGGTTAAAAGGTTTCGGCATTTCTTCAAGACTACGCCGACAACGTCTACGACAACGAATTGGTAGAACAAAGAAAAACTTAAAAACCAACCTCACCGCAGCCGACAACAAAAGGGAATTTAAAAGAAAGCATAACAAAATCTAAAATATATCGTTAAAGGTCCTAGTGAAGCAAGTGGGTAGAAATAAGACCCAAATATCTTTAAAAGGCTCCAGAGACGGCCGTGAGATAAGTCAAATTAGTTTTTATCTTTCTCTATTTAGGTGGATGCACATTTTTCTAAAGAGTAGTTTTTCTTTATTTTTACAGTATTCGTATCTCCTTCTCTAGGTTTTTTTTTCCTTTTATGATTGTATTACAAATTTTTTTTAAGCCAATAATTTCTATAATTTTTTGTTACCTTGTTCATAAAAAAGGCGCACAAAAGGAAGTTTTGTGCAAGCTTTTTTTTGTTTGTAAAACTTGTACTTTGTTATAGTATTTTTATGCAATAAATATTTGTATCTTTCGAATTTCAAGGAGTAGTCTCGAGTCTTGTTTTTATTGTATGCGCCTTTTCATTGTAAGATTGTGGACATTCTCTCTTCTCACATTCTCTCTCGAGAAAAAACATCTTTTATTTTGCACAAAAGTAACTAAAAAAAAAACGTGTCCGTGAAGTTTAGAAGAAAATATTACCGTCTGGTGAGATAGCATTTCTTTTTAAAAAATATATATGCGTTACTAAAATAGGTTTTCTAAACCAAAAAACAAAATTTTCAATTAAGAATAAAATCCAATTTTTAAAAATAATTCTGCCTTCTATTGAAACAATTTTCAGATATTGGCGTGTCTATAAAAAATGAATCAAAATTAATTATTGTGTCAATATAATTATAATAAAATAATTATAACAATTATAATTATCATTAATTCACTCATTTTAAACCAATCAGAATCGATCCCACTTTTCTCCTCTACGCACACAAACACGTGACATTCTCACTGTCGGACAAGCAATACACACAGACAGGTTGTTAACACGTGCGTTAACGAAAATTTCACCTCCTTTTCCTTTTTCGGGTCATAATAGTAATATTTATCTTTTAGTACTCAACAAAATTCAAGACACTAGACACTTGTATTTTTCCAATTAAATTATCTGAACACTCATTACATATATCTTTATAAAAAAAAACAAACGAGAAAGACTGTATACACTTTACAACGAAATAATACTCGTTTTGTTGTTTCCACGTTTTATTGTTTTTATTTTTTACGGGTATTTTTGTATATATAAATAGTGGGTTTATACAGTGTAACCCAGATATAAGAGAGTTGTCGGGAGCGGAGAAGAAGCCTCTTATATCCGGGTTTCTCTTATATCCGGGTTTGGTCTATTTTATATACATTAACACAGGCTCTAATTTGGGACCAGAGAAAATCTCTCTTATATCCGGGTTACACTGTAATTATATATTCAGTTATAACTCCCCTACAATATAAAGGAATAACTAAAAGTTAAGCAGGGTCTTAACTTTAAAAACTAGGGGGAAATTTAAATATAAAATTCTGCTTTTATTTTCAGAAAGTTTTCTTGATGCAAATTCAGCGTTGATACTGAAAAAACTAAAATGTGTTAAGCATGGTCTTAACTTTAAAAAAAACTAAAGAGGAGAATTTTTAAAGTAAAATTCTGCCTTTGAAATAAAAAAGTAGCAGTGTGTGGGAATAACTGCCCGCCGGTCTTAATGTTATCCTTTTATTTAAGAAATACGCCGTAAAAACTAGAAACAGCATATTCTCTCAAAAGGGAAATGGACAAAACAAATAAATTTCAAAGAAATATATACACAAATAAGGAAAACACTTCAAACGGAAACATCAACAATTTGAAACAAAATCAAGGACATGTGGCGTCATAGAAGAATTGCAGACTTAGTAGAAGATATTTACCGTATTGCCTCATAGACCAACAGTAGCTAAAAGAATGAACACATGGTAGTTTCCTTACCCATAAAGAGCATAAAGGGTCACGTGGTAGCAGACTAGCGGAAAATTACAGTTAAACATGTGTGTGTGTGTGCGTGTAGGTAACTCTAAAGAAAAGCGATACACAAGTTTTAAAATAAATATTTAAAAAATAAAAAATCTTTCTTGAAGCTTTTATTTTAGTTTTAATTTCAAGCTAATAGATTAAATTTAATATTTCCAGTAAATAAAATATTTTGCTGTATTTCAAAACGAATCTTAATTAATTGGAATGATTTTTCTTTAGATTGCTAAAAATGGCATTTTTGCCATATTTGCACATCTGTGAGCACAACGTAATTCTCTTTATTAAAAAATCTTTCAAAGATAAACTATACTTTTCTGATACTTTATATGAAGATGATTAACTGCTTTAAAGTTTAATTAATCCATTTGAAACAAGTATTACTTTTAGTTTAAATATCGTTGAAAAATATTTCATAACAGGGAGGTGCGTGATTTTATGAGGTGTTGATAATTATCTCAATAGAATTATGTTGGGATTTTTTCTACGGAGGACACATCTGTAAAAATTACTTGAATTTAACTTGAGCCCCATTTTATATAATTTTTTTAACTAACCATAATCTTTCAAATTTAGGAAATATTCTAAGTAATCTAATATTTTATCGAATTTTAGGTACTTTGGCTTTAAAATTTCTATAGTTATCACTCTTATTTTCTTATACTGTCGTGTATGGACGTCCGTATTTATAAAAATCACACGTTTATACACACATACACAAAATTCAAAATTCTTTTTAAAATACTGGTGATCGCTGAATTGTAGCAAACTTTTTCATTTATGATTAGTAAATAAAGTTTTTACTTAATAACAATATCACCTTGCCGCTACGAATTAATACAGAATTTTAAAAGATTTTTAAAAAATTCTTGTAAATATTCATTATTCATTGAAAAAATTTTTTCTTAAGACAATAGTGTCCATAACATATCTTATTCATGAAAGCAATTAAAAGCTTTATTGCATTTTTATTTTACTATTCCGGTCATATTTTCTGTAACTGGGGATCCTGTTTTACAAAAGAAAAATTGATAATTCTCCAAAGACTTCTGCTTATAGCTAAAAACATTAAGCCATACAAAAATACATACGAAATTTCATAAAATTAAATAAGGGAGGGGATAACAGACGTCAAAAATATTTTTACCAAGATTTTTCTAAAAAAGAAACGTTTCTAAAATAATTCCATTCGTTCAATAAGTCATGAAAGTTTCATTAAAATCCGAAAACTATTTGATCATCGCAAAAAGACGCTCAAATATCCCATACTAATTTATGGCCCCCATTTGATGACAGAAAAATAAGATTTTAAAACAAAATTCTGAACGATTAAAAACTGTAATTAAATAATCAAAAAATTCTTTGGGCTTTCCTCTTAGTCTTAATAATAGCAAAAAGATTTTGACGAAAAAACATTGTTGATGTTAAGTTTGGGTCATTTTTTTTTCATTTTTTATCGAATCTTTATGTGATAACTTTTTATTTTTATATTTTTAAGGAACAACTACTAAGTAGTAAGTTTGGTAATATATATACCAGGCCTTTTGGCTACAGTTACTCCAAACTTGTCTGTCAAGAAACTTCAATTAACGACCCTTAGGTGGCGTGTTATAAAGAAATACATGAAGAAAAGATTATCTGGTAAATCCCCTCTCTCACCACAAGATGTCTTAGGGACAAGACGTGTCTCGTTTCCCCTCCAGAGGACATGCTGCTCCCAAGCGAACCTCGTGTCGCTTGGAACAGAACATGCAAATACCCGAAGCTGATAAATTTAACAGGCCAACAATGACGTCTTCTCAAATGCCTCAACATTTTCAGTAGGATTTTACACACACCGTACCTACAGAATAAGCACACACACGTATATATATATATATATATATATATATATATATATATATATACACTTTTATTCACCTTTTATTATATTCTTTCTATTTAGGCAATGTTGTTGTTAATTGTACAATATGGTCTGCAATTTTATTCCTATATCCTGTCCGAGAAAACATCCCATGCGACCGAAGTACTATCTGTAAATACCTCTCCCACGAAATATTTAATCGCCAATTATAATTCGACATAAACTGGTTATTCGCTTTAGGTGTCTTACAGTGAGTAACTTGCCTGACAAGTCACTTATCTGTCTTGATACTGTTCAAAAGCGTCTATGCGGCCTTGCTATTTCCATGGCAAGAGTTCTGACGAGTTACATTCCTTGGTAGACCTGACATTTGCAGTTGGGACCTGCCATGTCTCATACACAATAATGACTCATCCTCATTCCCTTCGTATTCCATTAGTAAGGAGTAAGTTCCACACGGACAACTTCTTTCCAATAAATGTTGCTTTATGGAACAGACTCCCGACAGAATGTTTTCACGGTCACTACAATCGATCTCTTCAAATCTAGGGTATCCTACATAACCTCGTGAACTGCATTTTTTTATTACGTTCATACAACACCATACAGTAACTCTCTAACTTGAGTGGCTCTTGGGCCTCATATTGGGTGAACATTAGTAAAAACAAGTATAAGTAAATAAATAGATGGAAGAAATGGGCCATAAACGAGCAAATACTACTGAGCGCAACAAAAGACAGGAAACTGTGGAGGTCCATGTTCTGAAGGGAAATGACATTTAGGAATTGCTAGGAGGACTTCCGCTAATCGCCGTACCTAGCACAGGTCAAGTTCTTCCTCTGCCCGTCTGTGGCCTCACCTTTTATTCAGTTTTTTGACCACGCATGCAAATTAGCGATAGTTTTAATTTAAAAGACCTAGAATCACGCATGCGCTTTACCTACATTGCAAATGGCGAGACATCATGGCTTCTTTTAGACACAGGTAGGTTAGAATTCCTTGATCCTATTTTACCACAAGAAAAAGAGATAGAAGAATGAGAGAGAGAGAGAGAATTTTTTCAAGTATTACAATGTGTGTTTGAAAGCGACAACAATATCGCTTTTGATTTTTTTTTTAAACAGCATTGAATTTCTAGAGTTTTCATAAAATTAGTTTGGGGTGGGGGTGCGGTAACAGATGTAAAAAAAAAAAAAAAAAAAAAATTTTTACCATGACTTTCAAAATAAAAAAATATAACATAACTCCCCATGTAATATGCATTTTTTCTAAAAAATAATAATAAGCAAAATCAGGGGTGCGTATTATGCACAGCTACAAAAAAAATCTTTAAAAAATTACCGTAAAAATTAAAATAAAATAAGAATTATCATAAGACTAAATTATTATTAAAACCATTTTTTAAAATAAGAATAGGAAAAGCTGGCCGTAATGAAATTGGAGAGGCATAATTTTTAGGGTTTGATTACCAAACAAGGGGTGTGTATTATGCATGAGTAGAAGCATTTTCCCACTTTCAGCACAATTTTAGGTGCGCGTATTATGGATAAAGGCGTATTATAAATGGGGAATTATAGTAATTTCAATCATTTGTCAATAAATCCTGAAAGTTTCATTAAAATCCGACCGTATTTTTTTTTTTTTTTGCAAGATTTTCCAAATTTAGGCTGTCACTGTAAAAAAGGCGATAAAATTTGAACAGTTATTTATTTACTAATGACACTTTCGCAAAGAGAAATATGATTTTTTAATCAAAAGTTAGAATGTTCTAAAAAGGATGCAAAAATTTTAAAAAATAATAAAATAATACTTTGGTATTTCGTCTTAAACATAGACGATAAAATTTCGTTTTCATCAAGTTTAAGACCGTTTTTAAATGCTCTTTTTTTTTTTTTTTTTTTTTTTTTTTTTTTTTTAGCGATTTCATGTTGGTACCGATGTAGGTACCCCCAAAGATTCACTAAAAAAAATGAGCATACATAATAAAAAAAAAAAAAGTCTAAAACTTAGTAAAAACGAAATTTGATCCTTAAAATCTTTATTATTTAAGATGAAAGACCAAAGGATTATTTAACGTTTTAAAAATCCTTTTAAGGACCTTCAAAAATTTGATTAAAATCTTGTTTTTAACGTCAAAGGTACCTCCGTTTATTTCGCGAAAATCTAATATAGCATGACAAGAATGGTCTGAAAATTAACAAAAAATTTTTTTTTCATGATAAAAGTATATTTCATTATTGAGAAGAAACACTAAAGTATTTTTTGAGTAATTTTTGAAATTTTTTACTCATTCTTAGCATGTCCGAAATTTTAGTTAAAAAAAACTTGTTTACAAAATAACGAACAAACGCTCGATATCGGCCATATTTTTTGAAATTTTAAAAATAAGTTAAATTCTTCGTTTAAAATTCGTTTAAAAATTAATTATACGTATTTCAAAATTTATTCGAAGAAATTTAGAAAATTTGAAGTTTATTTAAAATATTTTGAAAGAAACTTTTACCTACTTTCTTCGGAGAAAAATGTTTTTTAAGATAAAAGAGAGCCGATCTCAACATCGCCGCAATTGACAAGTGCTGAGTGATGACGTCTATAAATTATTGACAGCTGACGTGAGATTCAAGTTCTCGTACGGAAGAATAGAATGGACATATCGTTTTTTTTTTTTTAAGCGGACCTACTTAAGTAGTACTTTGTATTATTTAAAGTAAAAAAATTTTCGCCATTTCTTTTTTTTTTTTAAAGTACTGTACCAAAAAGTTTGTTGAGGGTATCTGGAGAAATTATAAATACTATTAAAAAATTAAGATACAAGTGCTGCACTGCTGTTTGTGGGCCCATATAGACCCCTCTAAAGTCAATTCAGATTTGCTATTATAAAAAATTTCTATCCCCATTAAAAATAATCAAACATAGTAAAAGTCATTTTGTCACAGCCTATATTCTCGGAAAAAATAAATAAATGGATTTTTATATTTTTAGGTTATATATATATATATATAAATGACTTATCTGGAAAAATATCAGGGAAAGTTTATCTGAATCCCATGAAACTAGGTATTTTCTGAAAGCAAACAATATGTTTCATTTAAAAGTAAAATTGGCCAGTGTAAATGATTGAAAAGTTTTTAGTTTTCTAGAGGCAAAATGTGAATCTTACTTATTATAAAACCCAGGTTCTGTGTGTTACGTTTACATATTGGATCGAATTTCCTACATTTTTCAACCAATTTCAACCAAACATTACAGGACTACGATGAAAACTAGATGAAAGTACCTATTTTAACTTAATGAAAATGATGCACACGTGTTTCAGCAGGAACAGTTTGCTAAATTAAGGGGCCGTATACAGCGAAGAACAACACTTACTAGACAGAAACTCAATCCACGTGACGTTATTTTTATTGCACGTACCAAACTTCTGGTCTTCCGTAGATTTCATTGGTAAACACATTATTGACAAATTAATTTTTTTAATATACGAAGACTCATTAGTTTGTAATAAGCTTTGGAAATTATAATCTGTAAATATTTATCTACTTAAAAACAACATCCGTTAAGCTGTACGGCTTTTCCATAATTTTAGAAGAATTAACAACATAATGTAAAAAATAAAAACAATGGTTGCAGAAATAAAAAAATAATTGTAGGTAATTGTTTTAAAAATTCATTTTCATCGAAATATCTTTTGCTTTCAGACAATATTGTCCATGTTTATTGGAATAAATAAAAGCAATTAAAAGCTTTTGAAATTAAATAATATTTTTGTTTTATTGAGTTTTTGTATGTTACACTTCAGAGACGATTTTCAGGTAGAAGGGCTCCAACTAAAAAAAAACAAAAACATGATTTTGTTTCCTCAAAGCATTGTGCTTTTAACTGATATAATCACTAAACTCCTCGGAATTGAAATTATAGAGTTTTCGTACAATTAGTTAGAGCGGGTAAATACATATGGAAAAAAAAAATTTCTGAGATGACTTTGCTAAAAAAAAATGTATTTATAATAAGTTCCATCATTTGTAAATAGTTTCTGAAAATTTCATTAAAATCCGACAATTATTTTCATTTTTGCAAGATTTTCCAAATTAATGTGTGTCAAACGGGAAAAAAACGCGCTAAAATGTTTATACGTTAATTTATCAGCCAAGCTGATAAAAAGAGAAACAAGGTCTTTTAATCAAAATTTACAATGTTCTAAAAAAAGAAGGAAAAATTTCAAAAAAAATAAGTAAAAAATACTTTGATCTTTCCTCTAAAAAAGTAACATAAGCATTTAGACGCGAAAATTTTGTTTTCATCAACTTTGGCGTCTTTTTAATCATGCTATGCTCTTTTTTAGCGATCCAACAGAGATACCTTGCTTGAACCATTTTAAATTAGATCGAAAAATTTTAGCATCTTTTTGCGGTGAAAAGCACATTGATTTGGAAATTTTTGCGAAAATCAAATAATTGTAGGATTTTAGGACTTATTTGCAAATGAATGAAATATTTGAAATGTTTGTTTTTATTTTAAGAAAATAGTGGTAAAAATATTTTTTTACATATTTTTTAACCCTATACTTATTTAATTTTATGAAATTTCGAGAAATTCTTTTCTTGTAGCTCTTCTTAATTATTACTTAAGGACAAGTCCTCCAAAAGTTTAAATCACCAATTTTCGAGGGTCAAACAGGGCTTCCAGTCGGAGAAAATATGCTCTAAATCACAACATAAAAATGCAATAAAAGAAGACATTATTTAATTAGAAATGCTTATGGACACTATTGCCTCAAGAAAAATATTTTCAATGAATAATGAATTCTTACAAGAAATGTTTTCATTTAAAAAAAAATTAATTAGAATAAGTTATAAAGTTTTTTTTTTAAATTCTGTATTCATTATTGTTCAAGTGATATTTTTAAATAAAAAACTACATTTATCAATCATAAATAGAAAATAAAATATATATGTACGAATCATAAATAGAAAAGCGACCCACATATTTTAAAAAGAATTTAAAATTTTGTGTGTGTGCCGTGTGTGTGTCTGTTTGTTTATAAACGTGTAAAATTTTAAAAATACGGACGTCCATACACGACATTATCAAAAGCTAAGATCAATAACTATAGTAAACTTAAAATTTATTGGTATTTTTTTTAACATTTCCTCAACAAGCGACTTTGTAAGTCAAAGTACCTAAAATCCAACAAAAAAAGTACTTAAAATTTTTAAGATTACTGAGTGGTTAAAAAAATTATCTAAAAGTTTCAAGAAAGATATTTCATTTTTAAAATTCATTTTTACATCTTAGGTGTTTATTTTTGTAGGTGGTGTTGGACATAGCGGTTAAAATGGACAATTGTTTTTTTCCCCACATCAAGAAGAATGACGTGGAAACACATGGGTAAAAAAAAAAACAAGATAAGTAATTTATTTACACTGTTAATGATGTGTCAGTAATTCGTTTCAAGAAAATAAATCATAATTTTTAAAATCTGTAATTTTAATGAATTCTCATGAAGAGGAAATGTCCATACAACAGATTAAATAATAATTAAAAAATGTTTAAGACAAAGTTAAGAGAGTTTGTTGCTCACAGAAGTATACGTTCAAAAGTAGATGAAGTGAGATAGTTAAATACTCAGCTTTCTTGGATTGTTGAGAGAAAATTCTTTGAAGTGCGGTGTGTTTGGTTAAAAGCCGATAATATAACTAGTGAGTAATTTGACGCTGGACGTTGTGAACAGAAGCGAAACCTTTCACGTGACTTCAGACACGTTTCACTTATTAATCTTATTTTTCTCCTCGTTTTATATCAAAAGGAACATCGCATAGGCTCGATACTTTTCTTTTCTTCTTCTTGACTCAACAGCTAATTTCTGTGGAGACAAGTTTTTCATTTGTCAAAAAGCAATTTCATATAGGTTCGCAAATTTATTTCCTTTTCTTCTCAGCTCACTGGCCAATTTTTGTGATGGCAAGGTTTTCATTGGTGCAAAGAATATTTCACATAGGCTCACAAATTTCTTCCTGTCTTTTTCCTCAGCTCACCCAAATTTCAAGGGAGTGGGTAAAGGGGGTTATTATTATTTCGTACTCACTATACCTAACCTAAAGGAATTCCATATAGAGGGGAGAAAATGCACATATTCTTATACTTTCAAGAAGAGTTATTATCATATTGTAGCATTCACATCCACCCAAAGAAAAATAATTAATATAAATATATCTATTCACGTACACATGTGGATAAATGATATCAATGGCAAAAGTTGGTTGTTATATATAATGTGACACTACAATGATCATGTGATACATTAATAGAAAAGCAGCATGGAATTCAGAACCTCTTTTTCTCTTGGACTTGCGCAAAATGAACATGATATGGTGAGGTTCAAATTGATGTTGTAAAAAAATAACCATCAAAATGAAGCCTGGCTGTTTATGAAAGATATGTGTATAAAATTTGGTTTTTAAATTTGTAAAAAAAAGACATCCAAGTCTAAATAAAGTTTGTAAACAGGTATGGTTTAAAGAGATACATTTTGTGATTTTTTTGACCAATGAGAAATAAGTCACGAGCACATAGTATTTAATTTCTTATTCCATTCAAAGCCGATTCGTGTCTATTTAAGAAGTCTAGTTTGTCAAACAGGCAGAAGTGTTTCAGAATTCACATGGAAGACATTGGCTGGTTCTGGAATTTGGACAAAAAAGAAAAGCTAAAAGCTGCCGACGATAATGTTTACTATGATGATGATGAAGCTGAAAATAAAAGTAACAGAAGAAATGAAATCAGAATGGAGAAAATTACACAAATTTAGAGAGATATATGATTATCTTTTGCAATTATCTTTTAAGTTGTTTGTAAAAGTTTGTCACAAAATTAAATTTTGAACTTTTTATGAAAATGGAAGATTTATCTCAACTCAGTTTGTAAAATTGTTTAAAAACCTGTTAACATCTGTGAATCATCGATCTTCTCAACTACTTTTGACAGTCAAATGAATCGAAATAAGTGATCACTTTGTTGATAATAATTATAATTATTGTTTTTATGAGACCAACAGAATTGGAATTGCTTAAGAAAATTTTGTGCAAGCTTGTTTTGTAAATTTTTTTATTATGTTATATTATTATTTTATGTCATTTAATAAATGTAAATTTCTTTCAAATTTCAAACCAGAGTAAGTTTTGTGTTTTTTCGTTTGCACCATTCATAATACTCTGGGATAAGAGAGTGATGTTATCTCTTCTCCTTCTCTTCCAAAACATCTTTTTTATGGGAAATACACAAGTGGTGAAACTGTAGCCTAAATAATATACACATTAATAGGCACAACAAACATAATTAAATTGTATGAAGATAACATACAATTTACCATAATTTTGCTGTTATTTGTGTACGTTTTATTTCCTGTCAAGTATGCTTTTGTCAGGTTACCTCCTCCTAATTTTTGAAACCGTTACTAGGAGATGCTCTCCGGCGCTATAAATACTCTGCGATAAGTTTTTATCATTCTCTTCTGATCTTATCCGCCAACATGTAAGTCTCTCATGGAAGAACGTGTTCCCTCTTGGGAAATGCAGGAATAATACATACATAGGCACATTTACTCACTACACATACTTAGGACCAAAACAGTTTTCTCATTCATTTGTCACACAGATTATTGTCTTTTTCACTTGTAATCCTTTATTGTTAATAAATTATTATTTGTTTGTTCATATATATTGGTTCTTGTTGTTTCTTTTCATTTCTTTACATGGACTCACATCCCAAGTCTGCCATGTTTGTTGTGGGTATTTCAGGAGGCACACTTATTTATCAACGCATATACTTTCACGCAACACTTTTATCTCCGTGAACATGAGCATAATTTCAGCTACTTTGATGTAAATACTCACCAACACCATTTTGGTGACTGCTGACATGTATAAAATAAACAACCTATTCACCCACGTCATTTGTTGACTCCCAACATGTATAAAAACCAACTACATCATTCATTTTGAAAAAAAAAAAAAAAACAAAAAACATTGTATTCTGCACATCATTTTGATGATACATGACGTCCAAAAACCTTCCTACTTATCACATCGTTTGGTGTCCAATGGCATCCAAAAAAAGAAAACATCTTATTCACCACACCATTTAAAAAAAAACGATGTGTGAAGAAACCATACCATGTGGCGACATCAAAAACAACTCTCGTCCACACACCGCTGATAACCAATGCATCTGCCCATAAAATAAAACCAGGCAAAGTAGCAAATCAAGTAAGAATTTCTCTTTTTATCCACATTTTCTATTTGCATACACACTCTATATGGAATGAGACAGCATAGTTTTTGTTAAAATTCCGGAACTTATGAAAAAAACCTAATGGCTAGTTCACAAAATGTGAAATGCTTGCCAATCTGTATAACCTTATACCACCCACAAACAAATGGAATAATAAAGTGCTAGCATAAAAAAACAACTATAATGGCTAAAAAAAACAAAAAAAATACAAATTCGATAAACGCTCTACAAAGTGGAATGAAAAATGTACAAATCGCTGTCACTGAAATCTAACTACAACTCCCAAAAACCATGAATAGAACCTAAAAGTTCTACTACTACCAAAAAACATTAAGCAATTTTTTGAAGGATGATTAAGCTGAACATAACATTTATGAGGGACTGTTACACTCGGCTAAGAAATCCTCCATACTCTGGACACTATACCAGACATGAAAAAACCTAATAATAGAAATTTCCTTAAAAAAAACACCTCCTCACAGTCGTTACTAAGATAAAACAATGACTATTTTACTTTAAATAGGCATCCATCACTACCGATTAGCTCCGCTAATTTGGTGGGGATGTGTTGTAGGGATATCATTATTATTACAAATGAATAAAAATAAAATATAAAATATTAATAATGAAAATTATAAATAAAATAAAACAATATTTAAACTCTTTTTAAATTAAATAAAAAATACTCCCAACATGCAACAAAACTGTTCCTGCATAGAAATAAGGACCACCCGCCAAAAGACATTAAATTCACCACGAACCTTTGTATGGGCAACTGTCTGACTTCTCTCTGTGATATGGCTTGTAGTACTATGGAGTAAATTCTCCCTTTTATCACATGCATCATAAAACAATTGTAACTTTAAAAAAAAGCACAGACCAATGTACACAAAAATTATAAATAAATTGTATGAAATTAACATACAATTTAATATGCTTTTCCTGTTATTTGTGTATGTTTTATTTCCTGTCAAGTATACTTTTTATCTCTGAACACGAGGCTAATTTCTGCTGCTATGATGTGAGTGAACCTCCATAAAACTCACTACTAATACTACTACTACTGCAGTAGTAAACAAAATAAGGAGAATTTAAGTATGAACAAAGTGAATTGTGGAAAAATAATCTTCACTTGAACATCGATAGTAAGTCGGAGTTTTTAAATTGATTAAAAATTATATTTATTTACCTAAATTAAATTTACAAAATAGATTTTTTTCTATAAAAAAAAATAATGTAATTTATATATCAGCATTGGATCCGCTGCTTTCCGAATTTTCACTTGATACCAATTCACTTTTTACGATTAAGTGTATTTGTTTGCACCATTTCAGCTTAAAACATCTCAACTTTCAGATAATGCAGAAAAAAACATTTTTCGACATTTACTAGGAAATTTTCACATTTTATCTAATTTTTAAAGAAAGTAAAACATTTTTTAGTTTTTGTTTTAGCTGTTTTATTTTTTAATTTTTTATCGTGACGTATTGATGAGACATCAGTTATCAAATTTACTGTTTTGGTTTCCGAGTTTGTTATAGTGGAACACACCTATTCTATAGTTAATAGACTCTCCCACCTATAATAAGTAGGAGTAGTAAGAGTAACGTGGAGTCGCTCAGTGAGTTGGCCAGTCAGTCGATGTCGGAGGACGACCGTTAGTCAGATACTAAAAGCATCAGCAACCACAACTAGATTACTGCGTCATACCTATTATATGAAGTTCCTAACGTTTTGTACATCGAACCTATTTCAGGACTGACTTAGTACAAAATACAAGCGCCTCCACTGTGAAATCACTCCATAACAGAGTTAACATTGATACAAACACAAATGTTTAAATTATAGTGCATACTGGAGTTTAGCCATTTTCTAGAAATAAAACAGAATAACAACAACAAATATTCCTGCGTCCGGGGTAAAACAATAAACTACATCTGCGTCCTGGGTAAGATTATAAACTATGCCCATCAGCAAGGCCTCTGATCGGAAGGTTTTGAGGAGCGTGTAACCACCTCTTAACTGCTAGTGTTCCCAGGTCTATATATCTATACAGTGTAACCCGGATATAAGAGAAACCCGGATATAAGAGAGATTTTCTCTGGTCCCAAATTAGAGCCTGTGTTAATGTATATATAATAGACCAAACCCGGATATAAGAGACTTCTTCTCCGGTACCGACAACTCTCTTATATCCGGTTACTATATATATATATATATATATATATATATATATATATATATATATATATATATATATATGGGCAAATAGTTAACCCCAGAACTGGGGTCAAAACACTATGGAAGTGAAAAACAGGTTTTAATACCAGCAATAAATTTTTTGAGGAAAAATTTATTACCAGCAATACATTTTTTGAAAAAATATTACCAGCAATAAAAATTTTGTTGGCATTAAATAACTCATTGAGATTGATATGCCGTAAAACAAACCAAACCAAACATATTCCTAAGTTGACCTGTCAGGTTACCTCCTCCTAATTTTTGAAACCATTACTAGTGGATGCTCTCTGGCACTATAAATACTCTGCGATAATTTTTTATCACTCTCTTCTAATATTATCCGTCAACATGTCACTCTCTCACGTAAAACACGTTCTCTTTTGGGAAACACATGAATGATACATACACACACACATGTACGTGCGCACATTCACTCACTTGACATACTTCGAATCAGCAAGTTTCCACATTCATTTGTTACACACATTATTGTCTTTGTAACTTTTAACTATTTGTTGTTTTTAATATATTATCACTTGTTTGTACATGTATCGGTTATTGTTTCTTTACATTTCTTTAGATGGACACATCCCAAGTCTGCCATGTTTGTTGTGGGCATTCCAGGAGACACACGTGTTTATCTCTCAATGCAAATACCGGCCAGCAACCGACCTTTCGTTAAATCTTCTAATAAAAACAATTGATTATTTCCTTAAAATCAGTTAATAAATCTTTAAGGAATTACTCACTTTTTAAAAAAATATTCTCTCAATAACATGTCCTATTGTATTGAATTTAAAGTTATTTTTCATGGGTGTCACTATACTTGTGGACTTGTGCCAAAAGTAAGTTATACTTTGTAAATAAATAACTAAAGTTTAGTTTAGCTGAAGTTAACCTCCAGGAGAGTGACTCATTGCAGCTTCTCGGGCTACCATTTTCCGCTGACCAGAAGTGGAAAGATTATGTTGAATCAAATGCTAAAACTACTGCTCAGACATTTTTTTCTTTCTAGAATCTAACACATTTATAAGTCTAACATTCATCCATGCATTGAATATTTCTGCTATATCTGGTCTTGTGTTTCTGATGTATATCTTACTTATTATAAAACGCAGGTTGTGTGTGTGTGTGTGTCTGTAATGTTTATATGTTGGATCGAATTTCCTACATTTTTTAGCCGATTTCAACAAAACTTAACAGGACTATATAAAATTACCTTGTGGTGGTTCTAATGGGATCGAAAATGGGAAAAACACAGTTGTTTTTTAATAAAATCATTTTGAAAACACGATTAAGACACATCGTGAGAATGAAAGGGGGAGAACTCACCCACGAAAATGTAAACAAAAGAGCATAGCATGATGAAAAAGATGCCGAACTTGACGAAAACAAAATTTTATCGTCTAATGTTCATATTATTATTAAAGAGGAAAGATCAAAGTATTTTGGTGGTATTTTTTTACATTTTTTAATTGTTCCTAGCACGTCTGAAATTTTTGTTAAAAATAGTTTTTTTTTTGGTCAAAAAAAAGGACAGAATCATTTTCAATCATTTTTTCGATTTGTTGATAAAAAAGATTAAAATCTTACTTTGATATTCTTTTAAAAATCAATTATCATTTTTTCAAAACTGATTTTAATAAAAACAGAAATTATACTGTTTATTTAAAATATTTTGAACCAAGCTTAACTTAGCTTCTGCCAAAAAAAATGTAATTTGAAAATAAAACAAAAGCAGGTCATAACCTTTTGTCCGCTTGACGATTGACTTAAAGGCACATTCATGACGTTTAGATAACTTACGGGATGAGAATTCTTTCTACGGATGGAAGGAAGTGAAATTATTTAAGTGAACAAATTATTTACCTTGTTACTTTTAAGGAAAACTTTCAAGCTCTAATTTTTTTTTTTTTATTTTTGTACTTAGCTTTCATTTTACGTTTATGATGGTTTATGGAAAATATAAAGAAATTAAAAAATAAGACTGTTAATAGTGAGATTAAATTTCATAAGAAAAAGGTATCTAATTAATTTAGGTACCTTTCTTATGAAATTTTATCAGAAGTGTACATAAAATACTATAATTTTATGTACATTTATTACATTTTACTGTGTTATTTGTATTTCCATTCATTTTATTATTAATTTTGATATTTCATTTATGGAAAAATGTCATAACTGAGATTAATATAAAAATAAGATCATATAAATTAAAGTTTAGCAGTAGTTAAATTTCATAAGATGATACTGTTACTTGTAGGTACCCTTCTCAGTTGAAATTGAAAACTCAAATTAACTTCTCCATACGTGTTTCAAAAAAGTAAAGGGCTTAACAGCGGAGAACAATGCTGAACTCAAATAATGCAACTAAATTGTATTCTGGTTGGTCTTCCGTACTTGATAATTAATGTCCGACTATAAAACAAAAATTACATTTCTTAATTACCATGGCTAATCTGATTGGTCCAAATTATACAATTTTCAAAGCGCTAGACAATGACAATCTCACACGGACATTTTGAAAGATTGATGTTGCTTTTAAGTTTTAACTAATGTTAAAATATTTTTTAAATTCAATTTAAACATTTTTTAAAAATCTTTTTAAAATTAAAGAAATAAGAAATAATTGTATTAAAAATTCAATTTTCATTGAAAAAATTTTTGCTTTCAGAAAATATTGTCCATATTCATAAAAAACAAATTAAAACAAAAGCATTTGAAACTAAATAATATATTTGTTTTATTGAGTTTTTGTATGTTACAATTCACAGTTGATTTTCAGGTATGTTGGCAAAAAAAAAAAACATGATTTGCATTCTTCAAAGCCTTGTGCTTTTAACTATTGTAATCACTAAAACCGATGGTCTCGAATTTCTAGAGTTTTTCATAAAATTAGTTATGGGGTGTTAATAAATATAAAAAAAAATATTTCTGCCATGACTTTAATAAAAAAAAAACATATTTATAATAATTTCGATCATCTGTGAATAGTTTATGAAAGTTTCATTAACATCTGACAATTATTTTTATTTTTGCAAGATTTTCCAAATTAATGTGTGTAAATACAAAAAAACGCGCTAAAATTATCTATGTTATTTACTACCCCTTGTTGCAAAAAAGAGAAACAAGGTTTTTTAAATCAAAATTTAGAATATTCTAAAAGATGGAAAAAATTTTTAAAAATAATTAAAAAAAAATTTAGTCTATCCTCTTCATAAAAACATAAGCATTTTGATGATAAAATTTTGTTTTCATAAACTTTGGCGTCTTTTTTCATCAGACTATGCTCTATGTTTTAGCGATTCCGTGGAGTGACTTAGGTTAAAAAACCCAGGTTTGTGTGTGTGTGTGTGTGTGTGTGTTCCTTTATATATGGGATCGGATTTCTTACATTTTTCAGCCGATAAACATCCACTTTTTTTTCGGCAGGTAGTATTTCTTATTGTCTTGCACTTTTTTTTCTTTATTTACATTCAGAATGCTTTAAAATTCCATTTACAAGACAATTGTTTATAATAAAATTCTATTCACCAATCGATAGACTCATAACGATTGTAAACAATGTTTTGTTTGAATTTGGGTTTGACCAATTAAAAAAAAAAAAAACTAATTAAGACATGCGTGTCCGTCAACCTTAAACGATAATCTTTGTCAATTTTATTTTTCAGTCTTTATGATGGTCGATACTTGATCTATCTCTTACTGTTACATCCCCGGGCAACGCCGGGCTCTACTGCTAGTTCTAGATAAAATCCAAAGATGAATGCTACAATGTTATTGGCTCAAACCTGGCTTATGTTAATTTCTTCCCTGTGCCTTTTCTTTTGGTAACTCAACTTTATGAATTTAAGCACATTACTAGATGGCAGTTAGGTCACACCCTCGCGACCTCATTTTTAAAAACATTTTTTTTTATTTTATTATTAGCAGTTATTCTTTTACACTAAATCATCAAACATTATATATAATCATTAATAAATAATAATCCTGTATAATTATTCTAAAATTTTTTACCTGGATATTTTTTGGAGAAGAGTTTCGAATTTCATATCGCTTCAGGCCTCAGCAAGTGAAAGTTTGGTCCTGTTCCTGTTCTTTATTGTTTTTTCTCCTTAATAATGTTTTCTTTATTTCATATTCTTTCACACTCAGTAACCCCTTGCATCTTCGTGGCTCTATTACCTTGCTTGGGGTAAAATGATAAAAAATAAATCTATATAATACAGACTTGTGAACTCTCCCAGCACTCCCGTGAGAATCTCGATTTTAAGTTCTTTATTTCGGACTTCCGGTTCATAAATGTTCTTCTCTCGGTTAACTAATAAGCGTTGGTGAGTTCGCCAGTTTTTACAAGATTTGTCTCGAAATAAATTGTTGAGTTTCTTCAATGCTAGAGTTGGCTAATGAAAATACTTCCTATTCAGTCGGCATGTTTTGAAAACTGTGTGGTGATAGAGAAATAAATAAAAATAAATAACAAGAAGACTAAAATGTCACAATTTCTAAAAGTAGACAGATAATAAAAACCGTCTGACAAACAAAGCCATAGTTCGACAACAAATCAGAAAGCTTTAACAACCAGGATGTAAGAAATGAATACGACATTTGTATGATTAGCTGGCAACCTTACACAGCTAATCCATTCCTTTCTACATGGAAAACAAACATAGCTTCCTTTATTATGTAGTCAAGCGACGGTTACTACATTTAAATATATACATATTCATATATTTGTTTATTTCCTCCCAGACTCTTTTTCTCTTATGTGCCGGGACTTTTACACGTGAAACTTCAACTTTCAATTCATCCTTCTGTATTATTATATTGTGATATATAAATATTTATTTTGTATATATTGACACAAAGCCAATATACATCCCAACCACATATACCGTTATCTGGTGGGAACTGACATGGTTGTAAGATAATTCCTCCATAGCTGATAACTTTCTATCCTCCCATGTAGTAAACTCTAACATGCCTGATAGATAAAACAAATTACACCACGTCCGAGAGTAAAACTGAACAAGTGCCCTCGGCTCAATATAGACTGTATCTATCAACCCACCTGCTTCCATTAAATCCAATGTGCAAGCATGTGTTCCATCATGGAACACCAATTCAGCAGTGCAGCAAAAGTTTTACCACATATTGGTGTCGCTTCATCCTGACATAGTTATAAAATTATGACCAGCCATACTTCAAAAGAGAATGAAAAACTAAAAGAAGCCTAAATAAACGATGCAAGAGCATTTGGCAGTTTGTATAATCACGCCCTGAGATATCAGCTTCAATAAAAATGATAAGACCGAGGCACTACTGGCCGAAAATAAGCAAATCGGTAAAGACATGGTGCAAGGAATGTTACTGCCAGAAAGGAAAATTAACCAAATATGCAAGGAGTGAAATTCATCCACTTGATTTACCTTCTAAACATTTCCAAGCAGTACACCTGGATATAGTGGGTCCCTTAACACTAGTGAGAAATCTTATTGACCCCTATTTTTCACCTTATTCATATTTACTAACATGTATCAATAGTAATACTTGGTGGATAGAAGCATGTCCATTGACGGAGATTTACAATTAACTTGTGGTGTAATGAGAAATTGAAGAGCCGGGTTCAAATTCCGGTTGAGTTTGTTGCATTTACTTATGCGCAGATACCCTTGGGAAAGGTAGAATTCCATCTCTTCTCCACCCAGATATAGGTTAAAAAGCAGGACAAACTGGGTTCTATAGCCTTGGCTGGCAATCAGTGTACCGCTGAAATGGCAACCAACTGCAAGAAAATCTTCTGCCTAGTCAGTCAAGAATCGAAAGAGCCTAATCATGTATCACATATGGTACTTAACTGACTCCAATCAATGTGACATTTCTTAAATGTATATTGTAGCAAGGATAATAAATTAATGACAGAATATTTATAATTTCATTGAAAAATAATTTAAGTGAGTCAAATGGCAATGCATAAAGATTTTATAATTTCCAACACAGAATGTCTTTCTTTTCAATAGCAACCAAATTATTATTTGGATATCCTCTCTTAAAAGCTGCCAAGGTTTGTTCTAATGACAATACTTCATGTCAGTATTTCAGTCAACACAAGGAAGACTAAAGAAAACACTAGCTGAAATTTAATAATAAAAATAACAAGGATGTGGATACTAGTCTGAAATAATTTTTGGAATAAGGATGATAGTTCTTCTCAAAGCATCAGTTAACAATTTTAAGATCTTTGTTGCAAACAAAAATTAGCAAATATTTTCTGAAGATCACATGTACCTAAATTAGTAGTACGCATAATAATGTCATGGTTTTTCTATTTTAATTTTTAATGAATCCTTCTCATCAAGTCAATGATAGAAGAAGCTCCTGATGAGTTTCATGACTACAAAATACCTATAGAAATTACTCTGTTGCATCATTAGATATTTGAGCTTAACAACTTTAACAAAATATTGCAATAACAATTATAAATATGAATGCAGGTCATTATTTAAAGAAGTAAGAGGGTACAAATGAAAAGATTTGAGATTGACAAAATATTTCAATAATAATAATAATAAGTATGAATGTGGGTCATTATTTAAAGAAGTAAGAGAGTACAAATGAAAGGATTTGAAATTGTTTTTCTGTTTCATTGAAACAGACATTAAATGCATGAAAGCATTATTGCCTTTTCTTTGTTTCTTTCTTAAAACCAAACAGTGTCTTTGATATAATGTTTCTTCTGTCTTTCATTGCAGTCAAAACAGAATGGTTCATTTTTTATTTGAGATAATGGTAAGTTGTAATGCACATGCTAACTAATTTACTAATGAGACACAAGCAGAATTATGATCGGGTATAGTTATATTTATCTGTTGGAAGTAGATATAGATGTTTAGGTAACATAAAGGTTATCAGTAGAAGAAATAGGATTGGCAAGCATTGTTTAAATTCAGTCGTGACAATTCAGGAATAATAAATAAAAGGAATCTGTAAAAAGCCACAATTGCCTATATCTCAAAAGGACATTTCATTAAAAAAGAGGTTATTTCTGTAAAAAGCCACCAACTTAAAGAGAGTCACACCAGAAAAATTTTAAGAATTTAGATATAGTGTTTGTCTCAATTTTAAATACTATTTAATAATGTAAAACTCATTTGGGAATATTGCTTGTAAAGTAATAAGTGAGATTATTTTTGTAAATAATATTGTATGTTAATCCTCATGGCTTACAGCATAGTAAATTACTGCTGAGCCCTATCAATCAATGAAAATTACTACTGAGCCCTATCAACCAATGAAAAACTATTTAAGCCTGTACTACAGTTGTGAGGAACTGAATTTCAGAAGAATCAAAGATCTATTTTTCACTTGCTAAAGTCTTTTTTCTTTGTTTTGCATCAGAGATTATAGAATTTAAAATAAGTAATTACTGGAAATTTCTTTTGATATTTGCAGGCAAATAAATTTATTATGTATACTGCATAAAATGCTACATAAAATATGGTGTTTTTGCTTCTTACTAAACACAAATTACCCCTTAAGCACCAAAAAAAAGCCCCTGACTGGAATATGAATATTCAATTACTCTCTGGCCCTCTGTAGTTGTCTGTTAGATTGTTAGATTTAGTAACCTGGAAACTTTAGACTAATCTCTTTATTCAATCTACATTACAATGATCCAGTGAATAAAAACGGTGATTAAACAGGTTTGGTCACAATCGTGAAACCTGTAACCCATTAGGTCGTAGGGGCAGCACATTTATTGCAGCCACAGTAGAAGTGGTGTGTCTTGAGCAACAGAGCCTGACAGAGCCCAACCCTCTCCAGGTCAGTTTTGAACAAGCTCTCAATCTGAAAATTTACTTTACCAGACAAAATGAAATAAGACTTCTTCCAAGCTGTAGCTGCATCTGTCTTGCTCTATGATAGCATCTGATAGGCTCTGAGAAAATGATTGAAAAAGACACTACATAGTATGTATGGAAGAATGCTACATTGAATCTATCCTGAAAACATCAACTTTACAAAAAGCAGCTCTATGACCATTAGTTTTCCTTCTCTTATACTAGCTGACAACCATGGCTAGAGAAACTAGTTTGTCCTACTATTTACCTATAGCTGGGGCTGGGTTTGGTAATGGAAGTCATATCTGTAATTTAATGAAAAAAAATCAACAAACAAAATCAGAATTAATAGAATGAATTAAATCCTCATTATCAGGGCATACCAACTGCATGGATTGTCATAATTCTTTTACTCTTGTCTTCGCAACTATCTATTTTGGTATCTTGTGACTTTACATATTTGCTGAATGTTTGTTTTGAACCAGTGACCAATACTAATGTATTCATGTTTTAGTATCCACAACAGAACGTTACTGATAAACTCATTCTTACTTCTCCAGAAATGTCACACATATCTTGTTCTTCTCTCAGAAGTAACTTGTGAGATGGGGGAGGGTAGATGGTCATAGAGCTATTTTTGTAAAGTTGATGTTTTCACAATAGATTCAATGTAGCATTCTTCTATACATGCCAAGTACCGTCTTTTTTAATCATTTTCTCAGTGCCCATCAGATGCTATCATAGAGCAAAACAGATACAGCTTGGAAGAAGTCTTTGAGGAAGAGACGATGACTTACCTCATGTGGCAAAGCGAGCATGTATATGCATGACATGCAAAATGAGTGAAGGAAAAGAAAAAGAAATATGGCTGACACCTTAATTTAAGAAAGACATGGTCTCAGAGCTAGGAGAATTGGCAAGAGTGGTTGGGCATATGCAAATTTTTTGCAAGATTAACTCATCATAAAAAACATCACACAAGAGAGAATAGTCATTTCACTTGTGAATGTGGTGCTGCTTGTACAGAGAGACTTTGTCAGTTGGAACGAGGTTTCTTGGGTCAGTTTCATACAGTCATTTCATTTTATCTGGTAAAGCAAATTTCCAGATTACTGAGAGCTTGTTCATTGCAGACCAAGTTTTGCCACTGGGTACGTTCACATCACTTGCTGCAGAAAAGATATTGCTTTCTAAACAAGTAAAATTAAATACCGTTTTCATTTTCTCTTTAATTTACTTGTCTGTAGTAAATATTATTCCTTGAATTGCAATTGTTTAAGAATTACAGTTAACACATACTTCAACTGTAAAATAACTGGTTTAGGGTAACAATAACAGCAATAAGTTAGTGGATCTGAGTAACCTATTTTCCTGAAAAATTATTTGAATAGAATGATTTTATAAATTTCAACTGAAAGCGGCACTGGTTGCTCAATCAATAATTGCTGGAAACAATATTACCATTAACATTAGAAATGAGGAGAACATATACTACACTTTGATCCCAGCCTGATGGCTAAGAAGTGAAGAAAAACATAAGCCAGTTTTGGCTGCTTGATCAATAAATCCAAGTGTTTCCTTATAAGGAAATGACTAATAATACCATATCATTTGAATTTCATTCATTCATTGATTTTATTTAGAAATTATACAAAGTAGCCTTTGTATTGAAAGCTTTGATGGCATGGCTATGCCATGCAGCAATAATTAATAAACTATTCTCACTTGGCCATTCTCTTGTTTAGTAATTGATGTTTACTGAATGCACTGCTTTTAAGGCTCTTTACCAAGCTAATCTTTCAAGACAAACTCTGAAACTGTTTTGCCACCATATAAAGATGAAAATTAGTAAGACTCAGTGTAAACCCATGCTGACTGCCAAACTTAGTTATGCCACAACAAACTATAAATCAACTTCTTCATTAAGCTAACAACACATCTGCAAGAAAAGAAAATATTTCAAAATCAATTTAACACAAATTTTCATCATCGCTTTCTAACATGTTGATGTAATGGAATAACCTGTCACCTCCATGAGTGACTACACTCTAGGTAGTAACAACCTATAAGTATCTGTAAGTCTACAGAGGCTAGCTGGGAGCTGTTGAGTACAACTCAGACTTATGCGAGAACTACCAACCTTCCAATAGTAGCACTCACACCTGGATTGACTTGAAATGACCTTGTGCATAACTGTACCTTTATTTTTATTGTATTGGTTTTTACAATAAACCTTTACTTATTTATCCACCATGTTTTTCAAGTATATATTCCTATTAGCATGGAATATAACATGTTTATTAATCTTCATAAATTCTTTCATTACAAACCAAATATTCAATGTCATATATTCAGTTCCTGGTCATTAAATGCTATTTTATTCACACTTGCTTCTTTTTCTTTCACATTCTCCAGTAGATGCTCGCTGCTTGTGTTAACTACTACATAAGAAAGACAGTTACGTAAAATAGTGACCAAACTATCACTCAGAGTGGTTTGATTTGTTTATTTTGTTTTATGGTATATCAACCTCAATGGGTTATTTAATGCTGACAAGATTTTTATTGGTGGTAATATTTTTTTTTAAAAATGTATTGTTGGTAATATTTTTTTTCAAAAATGTATTGTTGGTAAAAAATTTGAAAAAAGTATTGTTGGTATTAAAACCTATTTTTATACTTACATAGTGTTTTGACCCCTTTTTGGGGGATTAACTATTTACCCATAGCTGGGACCCTAATAGGTGCTACCACCCCTGGGTCAGGGTTGACTTGGGATCACTAGCATTTAAGAGGTGGTTCCACACTCCTCAAAACCTTCTGATCAGAGGTCTTAGTGTTGGATGTAGTTTATCATCTTACCAAGGACACAGATGATGTTTATCGTCATACTCAGGATGGCACTCAGAGTGAGAGAAATAATATATTTTTTACCATCTCTTACGCAAATATGTCTGTGGAAAGAATTTCAGAGTCAGACATTTAAACATCAAGCTTTCCACAACAAGGGAACATAACTCTTCTCATAACATTAACAAGCATTTGACCAGAATATTGTCAATGATCATGGGGTGCTTTTATAGCTTCCTCTGTGTGTATTTGGCATTGTGGCATATGGAGGATTGAATGATGACAGTTTTTATGGTGGATGTCTAAATTGTAACGAATGAATAGGTCATGAATTGGATTAGCTAGGTATAAGATAGTGACAACCAGCTTCAACCCATTCCCCCTTTTTGGCCTTGTGCCACAATTGCTGTATTTTCAAGCAATAAATCTTGAGTATTGTTAATGAATGTAAATCTCAACAGTACTTCCAAAAATGTCATAATGAAGACAAAAGCCTTAAACATGAGGGCTACAGACATCCTTCTCAGATGGACAACAACCAACAACCATTGCTGAAGTAGACCCAAATGTTAGCCACACAACCTGAATTAAATCAAAACTTCATCTTTACATTGATGAATTGGGTTCAAATACAAATCAAATAGGGATCAGAATCCAACTGAATGATAGGACAAAGGACAAATAGGAAATTTTATAAATCTAATGTTTCGCTTTTATTAAAGCTTCATCAGAGAATGAAATATAGTGAAGGAAAAGAAAACACGAGAAAATTCTGGCATTTTAATTTTTGTGTTGGTTGTTTTTCATTGGTTAAGCAGACCTCACATGCATCTGTTTTGTCAAGCAGCATTTATGTGTAAAATTCATGTATGTAGTGTATTATAATTCTAGTTTGTTTATGCAGGATTCAGATGATAATGTATATTTGTGTGTGTGTCTAGTAGGCATTTTTATTTATGTTTGTTGGTTTTGCACATGTTGATTTGCGAATGTTTAGTGTGAAGGTCAAAGAATTGACATTGCACTGGTTGTAGTAATAGGTAGATATATTCTAGATTCTTTAAGTATGGATTTTATAAAATTGGTGATATAATGTGTTTGACATGCATTTATAGATGGTAAACTATTCATCAGAACTCTCTCAAAGTATTTTCTGCATAAAGCATTGTGTTCTTTTCTAATTAACGTAGCATTACATTAAATTATATTTCTTTTATGCAACATAAAAAGAGCCATTTCACACTGTGAAATGTGATAGAAAATATATTGTATATGTCAACTCATGATATTATGCTCTTTCCTAAGCCAAAGAGAAGATTACGGTTAATATTTGGTGCTTGGCAAATGGAATCCTCTTGAATTTTGACAAAACCATTATGACAGAAACATATTGCCAGGAAATCAACAAACTGCATCAAGAATTGCAATTTTTCTACCCAACATTGCCAAAAAGAATCAATTTTCTGTAACAGCAGCTGGCTGCCTACTGTATTGCAGAAACTGAATGACTAGAACTAAAAAAATCTACCTCACATAGTTTACTCATTGGAGCTACTTCTTTTTAAAAAATCTTGACAATTTCCTATAGGAGATAGCTCTCTGAGCATTAGCTTAAAACATCTTAGAATTCATCAGTTTCAGAACTCCAGAATTCTATACTACTGAAATAAATAAATTTGTCCATTGTTGGATGCATAGATTCTAATTCACATATGAATAATTAAAGAAGCAACAAAAAAAAAAAAAATGACATGAGCTTTTCTTGTCTGGGAAAAAATTTTCTGTTTTTTAAATGCTTGAAGAGGATTAAGAGGTCTTAAGGATTTAGTGGGAAGCAAGTTCATTAGCTAAAATATCTTTTGACTTATTTCATTTTCCAAACAGAAGCTCTGCATTATCCAGCTGTTTAAAGACATATTTTCAGTCCTTTACCCTTTAGTTATGGAAACATTAACTTTCAATTCTTATGCTGAACACAATTTTTCTGGTATGTATAGTTGTACTTTGTAGCCAAAAAATACTTTGTTTTTCTATTAATCAGTGGAATCAGAAGTGGCGCTGTAACCCAAGCCTGGAAGTGTAGCATCTTTATCAGTGGGGACACTGGAACTCAGTATTCATGATTACTGCCAAAGTTGCATTGTGGAACTGTTCTCTTTGAGTAGTAAGTTGTTGATTCCAAGTTTCTGTGAAGTTAATGTAATTGATTAACTGCTCTAGTTTAATCTTGTAGCAGTAGGGATTAGTTTTGAGTTTTTGTATCATTTTTTTTGTTGACCATGATGTCATCTACCGCATAAAACTATTGATATAAAACGTTTCTCATTGTGAGATACAGATTACAAGCCTAATCTGTTAGACTGGTGCCTTGATGTACAGTGATTTGATGCTAGTCAGGTTTGCAAAGGCTGGTATTCAATTCAGACAAATTCACTAAAACTAAACCTGGCAAGTTTATGACAAATGGGAATCAGATAATAATAAGCATTACTAACCTAGCACTTAGGATGAAAATTCAGACCCCACAATCAGTTTCTACTCCTCAAAACACTGAAACAATTTTAGATATGCCAAGAGCTTGTGTAATAATTTGCTTCTTTGAAATTTGTGGATGTAGCTCTATGGTTATGAAGCAGGACAAAAAGCAATGCAAAACGCATTTAAGATTCTATTTTTCGATAGAGGGTTACACACTGATTTCAAATCAAAGCAAAACCGAATGCCCTTCCCATAACCTTTGATCTGCAATGCCCTAAATTACATTATCTTTGCGTCACCAGTAAACGAAAAAAAATGTTGGGGTGACGATGAAAGATGAAGATAATATTAGAGTGCTCTCCCTTTATCTGTATTTTGCATGTTTAAATTTTATCATTTTTATTCTTAATATTTTTCGTTCTCTTTTAAAATGAAATATAAATTTTAAATTACATTTTTCTCTTCTATTGTTAAAACATTTATTGTAGCTAAGCGAAAATATATATATCAGTGTTTTTTATTTTGCAATATTTTTATGTTTCTTTTTAAAACTATTTTCTTTTTAAATAATTTAGTTTAGAAATTAACTGATTTGATTATTTAGTTATTTATTGAGTAATTTTTAATATCTTTAGCGGTGGTCAACGATAATCAGTCCCATCACTTTTTTTAAAAAAATGATCAGAGACCTACATCATAAAATTAAATTTTATTCCAGTTTAAAAGATACTGAAAATAAAATAAATTATAAGGCTTAAAAATATGCTCGTTTTTATTTTTTTTACACTTTATAATTTCTTTTATTTAAATTGTAAAAAATAAACCGTCGCCCAACTCACAATATTCTTCGAAAGTACGGCCTTTTGTTGCCTGACTCTGCATTGGCCCCAGTAACGGCCTGACTCATTCGGCGCACACACATACACAAACATTCGGCATCATCATCGATGATGCTTCTTCTAAAAAATGTCTTTAACTGACTAAATTGGGTCTAAAGATCCCAAGGTAGGTTTTATTATCAGTTTTACATTTTAAACATATGTGGTCATTTCTTCAGGCAGTATTTGTGCTTTTTTTTTATATTTTATGGTACATATTTTTTTTTTGTTTTTAGTGTTTGTGATGGAATTTATCTACAACTAGCAGACAGTCTTCTTATCGACTCCTTCAATAATTTTTTCATGTTTTTTTTTTTTGAATATCCCGTGTAAAAATAACAACGAACTGTAGAATTAAAGATAAATTTTGAATTGAAAACTGTTGATCGTGATTTTGTTGTTTTATTCTTCTGTTTTTATCCACCGTTAGTGAAAAAAAAAAAAAAATGGATTTTTAAATCTTGAATTTTGCGATTTCAGAAATTTTCCGTCCGCTTCGATGTCGTATATTTTTTTTAAATTGACGCATTTTTTCTTTTATATTTTCTCCTAAATTGGAAGAATGTAAGACAGAATTAAAATTACAACTAATTCTGATTATTTTATACCAGATTTGATTTTTTTAAAGACTTATGTCATTATTTTCTTTCTTTCTTTACTAATTTTCAAATTATTAAAAAATAAAATAAGGGTTTTTTTTTCATTAATTTATTTTATTTATTTGGTTTTTTGAATTTTGAAAAGTTTAATAATCATTTTTTTCCGTAATATTAGAAAAAATATAATTTTAATTACAATGAACAAAAAATCATAAATTAAGAAGAAATACTGGATGACAAATGTCGAAGTTATTCAAATTGTAAGCTAAAAAAAAATGAAATTCCAAAATATTTTTAAGAAAAAAGCTAAAAAAATGTGTCGAGAACATAAAAATAAATTTTCTTATTTAGAAAATATGTATGGGGTGGGGACGTTTAAAACGGAAAAAGATGAATGACAAGTTCAGACTTGCTTCTAAAAATGAGACAAAAAGGTTTTATTATTGTTAGAATTTATTAGTACTTTATTTTGTTAAAAATAATTACAACAGTAACTAAGAATAAAAAAATTACAGTGAAATTATTAGTGTAATTTTTACACTAAATAATAAAATAAAATGGTTAGGGCCGTGCTTGATAAATGATGTAATTGTAAGCTTTTTTTTTTTTTTTTTTTTTTTAATGTACCTGAAATTCTTAATCTCGGCTCCCCTTGGTTCGCTCCCACCACCCCCGACCACCATTCTCTTTCCACTAGCTTGAAAATGGTAAATATTTAAAAGAATTCTGTCAGTCAGTTAAAAGTGCCATATGTGACTATATACCACACCTGGCTGATTATTTCTCTTTTGATTCATGACTGACTAGACAGAAGATTTCCCACAGGAGGCTGCCGTTTCTTTTTGTGGTAGACTGGTTGATAACCAAGGCTATAGGACCCAGTCTGTCCTGCTATTCAATCCATAGCTTGGGGGTGGGGGCTAGATGGATTCCTACTTCCCCAAGTGTATTTGCACGTAAGTGAATGTTGTGAACCCAACTGGAATTTGAACTAAGCTCTGTGATCTCTCATTCCGAATCACTATCTGTTACACCAGACCATACACCCAGTGCAGAAGAATTAGTTTTTAGAATTGGAACAAAAAAACACACAAATATGTGTAATTTTAATTGCCATAAACAAACAAAAAATATTGTAAAAATAATCATAATCAAATTGGATGGTTAATATGTTTTGAGAAAAAAAAATTTTTTTTTTCTAAAAACAAACACATTCGAAATAGCTTTTCTTTTTCTTTTTTTAACATTTTTGGAATTGGAACAAAAAAATAATTAGTTTTTGGAATTGGAACAAAAAACACACAAATATGTGTCATTTTAATTGTCATAAGCAAACAAAAAACATTCTAAAAATAAACATTGTTTAACAAATTAGATGGTTTAATATAATGCTTTAGAAGAAACAAAACTCTTTTTTTTTTTTCTAGAAACAAACACATTCAAAATAGCTTTTTAATTTTTAAAACATTTTTTTTTAAACTTTGAAAGTTTATTAAGTTTATCAATACATAAAAAATAATTAAACTTTTTTAATTATTGTAAAATTGAAAATACTTATTCAACTAAAAACTTTTCCCATTGAGCATCTAAAAATTACAAGTACTTCCTAATTAAACTTTAAAAAATAGAGAAAATTTGTAATTTTTATTACAAAGTAAAAAGTTGTTTTCGTTTACCACTTCAGGTACAGCCAATGCTGTTACAATGGAAATTCCTAAAATAATGTTTTATGCTGTTAAAGGATTCTAACAATGCCAAAAAATTTAATTTTCTTTTATTGAATAATGAAAAAGTTATTATCACTTTCATGTGTCTTGCTTCCACACCATCATCCATGCCACACATGAAACTTTGAAGTCACCCCTGGAGAATTTTTTTAACCTGTTAATTTGCAAAATCCATTTCCTGTGACTTATGAAAAATAAAATATTGAAGAAAATTACACATTTAGTAATATTAAATAGAATTTAACTTCAATTGTTTGAAGGATTTAGAAAATGTTTTTATAAATTTATTTTTGAATGTTTGAGATTAAGTATTTTTGTTATTTCATATGTTTTTTTTTTTAGATATTCCCTACCGATTGTTTTTATAAAAAATTTGAGCCTAGTCTCTAAGATAAAGACCAGAAACTAAAAAAAAATATGTGAAGTAATTATCACAAATTATTGAAGTTTTATTGAATTTTATTAACTTCAACTGAAAGGGAAATTCCAATTAAAAATAAAATTCAATAAAACTAATGATTAGCAGAACAGGAAATGGAAGTATGAGCTAAGTTCAAATTTCAATTGGGACCATTTGTGTTTATTTTGTACTTATGCATTAAGTAAAAGGAATGAATCGAACAATTCTTCCTCATCAGCTATGGGTAAAATAGCAGATCAGATAGGATTCTCTAACCTTAGTTGTCAAATATGTCTTGATAAATGTCAACTTAAAAAACAAAAGTGGGATATATACCTTTATGCAACTATGAATAAAAACATCAAAAAATAATGTGGGATTTATAAACAAAATTCATTAAAAAAAAAGAAAAAAAAAGACGTATTCGCTAAATAGGACCAGTGCATTAGCTAAAGATTCATTCAGATCCAGAATATTTTGATTTTCAAAACTGCTTTACTGATTCTTTTTTATGCCCATAACCTCAGTTTCCAATAATATTTATATACTGCATAATGAAATAAAAACAAAATGAAGTCTTAAATTTGTTATTCTTTTCTTGAAGGTGCTTTTGCTGACCAATTCATATGCCATGTCCACTCAAATGACCACTGATTCTGGGGGTGCTGATTGTCCAGAGTCTAGTTCTAAGGAGGAGCCAGTATCCAGGGGGATCTCATACTTAACTCTGGATATGGAGGTAGACAGTTATGCCACAGACAACAGAACAACTCTGGATACTTTACCCTCAGAACTTTTACTGCTGATATTTTCATATATTGAGGCACCCTTCCTTATTGAGACAGTGTCAAAAGTATGCCAAAAGTTTCTAATTCTTTTGTCATCATCAACATATTGGAAGACTCGTCTTACCATGTGGTATCATCCATGTAAATATCCGCCAGTGCCAGGTAAGTAAATGTGCAATTATCACATATTATGCCAGCATTACACCAAATGATCAACAATCAACAGATTCTGTTTTTTTTCTCCTTGAAAATAATCATAGATGCAGCAAAAATATTCCACCTTTGATAGGGAATTGCTAGCTGCCTATCTGGCAGTTTTGCAATTTAAATGCTATGTAAAAGACGGGAATTAATTGATCAAAAACCTCTTTCGAAATGCTTTCAAAAGTCAAACTTCACTGAAATCCGAGAGACCTTTATTTTGAATAAGTGGATATGTTTGTGATATTTCCTATATAAAAGGTAGTCAAAATATAGTTGCTGGTTGCTTATCTCAACCAGCTAATACAGTTACTATAGTTGCATATGATTTGCAGGAAATTATGTAACACCAACCTACTTATGAAGAATTTAAACTCTTTGATAATCAGCTGAAGCCATATCCTATAAATGAACATCAAACTATTCTATGCAACTTGTCATTACCCTTTGTACAGCCTTTTGTGACACACGAGCTCAGAAAATCTCCATTTGATCTATCACATCCTGAGATATCAGCTTCAATAGAAATGATAAGATTGAGGCACTGCTGGCCAAAAATAAGCAAATCGATAAAGACATGGTGCAAGGTATGTTAATATTGCCAGAAAGCAAAAATAACCAAATGTGCAAAGAGTGAAATTAATCCATTTGATTTACCTTTTAAATGTACACCTGGATATAGTGGGTCTCTTAACACTAGTGAAAAATCTTATTGACCCCTATTTTTCACCTTATCGATATTTACTAATGTGTATCCATATAAATGCTTGGTGGATAGAAGTGGAGAACTCTTGATGGAGATTTTAGTACAATCAATTTCTACAGCTTTCATCAACATTTTCTCCTCCATGTTGTTACAGGCAGGGTTAGTCAATTTGAATCAGAATTGTTTTCAGAGCTGTTGATGATAATAGGTTTTCCACAGATTGTGGGCAACATCATACCATCTATGAACAAACGGATTTATTGAATGGGTGCATCAAACTCTAAAAATTGCTAGAAGAAATCATGATTATCAGTTCTCAGATTCAGAGTAACACCCAACGAGTCAAATTACTCCCCATTTACTGCTGTAACAGGAGTCACAAGTTCCTTGAATAGTAGTCAACATAAACAAAGACAAGGATATTGGAATAACAAATTCATAAATAAAGAATTTAGCTCAAGAAATGCAGAAATTTGAGACCAACAGACTATCCAACAAATGTTTGCATTCTTTAATCCATTCATATGTCCCAAAAGATTTAAATACTTGTAAATATATTTGGTTGCTAACAGACAGAGTTCAGAAACCCCTAGAAGCACAGGTCCATTTGTGGTATTAAACCATAATCTAACAAGGTTAATACTATCATCTCAATTGACAGACTAAAGCCAGCATTAATTTCAGAAACTAAGACTGCTAGAGATTTTGTCCAATCTCAGCCAGAACCAAATAACTCTCCATCAAATTTCAAAAGACTTGATACAGACAAAAATACCACAGCCTTCTAAATCTGGAAGAAAAATGAAAAAATAAAATACATATTTTTACTATTAAAAATTATGCATAAAACATCTCTCTCTCACACACACACACACACACACACACACACACACACACACACACACACAAAATATAAATAATTTTATAAAACTAGGGTGGAAAGTGTGTGGTGATAGATAAGTAATAAAAAATAACAAGACCAAAATTTCACCATCCTTTAAAATAGATGAATAATAAAAATCGCCAATTAAGCTATTGTTCAATCAACCCATCAGAAAGCTTTTACAACCAGTATGTAAGAAAAGAAATAAACAAATAACAAGGAGAATAAAATTTCAAGAAAGCTTTCACATCTAGGATATAAGGCCACAAGCCAACAAGAAGTAAGCACCTTTTGCAAAGTGGATCTATAGATGTGTATATAAACAGATGGAAAATCAACCAAAATTAGTGTTGATAAATTAATTTTGTCTATCTTCAATAACATACTCAGAGATGAAATACGACATTTGCATGACTAGCTGGCAAACTTAGACTGCTAACCTGCCCTTACTACATTGAAAACAAATATACCTTTTTTTCCCCACATGATCATCAGCAGTGACTACATTTGGATACATATATACATACTTATGCATATATATATATATTTACTTCCACCTGAACTCTTTCTATCTCTTTGATATCACCAGGTCTTTTGAACTATTGAAACTTCAAATTTCACCTTATTCTTCTGTATTACTATATTGTACATGTAAAAATTTATTTTGTATTAATCAAAAATTTATTTATTTTTCTTTAATCATTACATAAAGCCAATATACACCCATAATCAATTATACCAGTATTATGGTTAGAAAAGATGTTGTAAGATAAAGAACTCATCCATAACTGATAACTTCATACCCAACATAAGGTCCATGCTTGCTTACAAGTGAAAATGACTTTGAAACTGGAAAATGGCCTAGTGGAAAATGTCTTCTAATACAAGTGATTGTTATTAGGAAGTTCTGTTATATTTTCTCCTCTACAAACTTCAATGAAGATGAGCCAATGAATATGGATGAAATGACATTTTAAACTGCTAAATGACTGCACTGGAAATTGTCTATTGGTAAATTTCATCTATGCTAACATTCCTATTTCATCAAAAATCTTTAAAATAAATTAGGATGCATTCAGTTAAATAATTTTCATAAATCATACACAGGCAATAAAATTGAAAAGATAGGTATTTTATAAATTTTAATGACTAAGCAAAGAAAATCTTTCCAAACCATAATTTTACTTTGACCTAAATTTGATTTGAATAAACAAATCTAATAGCTGCCCAGTTTTACTACTTTGCCCTCTCAAAACTTTAACAACTCTAAATGAAATTAAAACTGAAATATTACAGCATAAAAACATTTCTTTCAATAGTGGTTGATTTTGTTGATAATTAAAATTGATTCATACAAAACCAATTCTTTTTATAGATTTCCATTTGTAGCCACAATTTTACTCCTTTTCATCATCAGAATCACTGAGTTAATGATAAGCCTTGTTATTGCAGTTGACAATAGCAGCTTTGATTGGATGAGTGCTTGTATGGAGACAGAATACACTTATAGTTTATGGCAGCAGAACAACAACAACAACAGGTTAGAACACCTCAGTTTTGTTGATATACAGTATGGAACAGTAGATGCTGTGCATCTTTTCCAGGTTTGTCCTTTCATTACCTCCATTGTTGTTGTTGTATAATTTTTATCTGAGCAGATATTAATGAAATAAATAAAAAGTAAATAGCACACAAAAGCAGTAAAATTTTTAATGTTATTAAATTATCATGATTTTGAAATAGCTTGGCTAACAAGATGACTGATCAAACATGGATATACTGCAAACCAAATTTAGATTTCAATGAGAAACCAAGTGGCATTTTTTTTTTTTTGCTTTCTTCAATGAACAACAGCAATTGATTTTCATCACCCCACCCTTGCTGTTTGACAAGCCTCACCCCAAGGGGATAAACCTGAAATTGAGAGTATGTATATTTTAGCCATAAAATTATTCGAAATCATTGATAATAAAAATAATGCCGAGAGCAAACTTATATTAATCAGTATTTGATTAACAAATAACATTGTATTTGTTTGTGTTAATATTTCAATAGCTATTTACATCATTCTCAATTCATAAGAAAACTAATATGATGAAAAAATAAAAAAATACATATGAAATAAATGAAAGTAACGCCTTTCTGAATTTCTGGGATGAGGAATTGTTATTATTTACATTATTTATAGTTGGATTAATGTCCTCCTCTTTGTTGTGACTTTCATGTTTTGGCCATTGTGACCTCCAGCTTCCTTCAGATGTCTGTTGGTCAGGGTAATCTACATAGAATTTTGAATTAAACTCTTTATTTAATCTATAATGTATTGTTCTTAATTATCTTTTTTTTTTAGTAATGCTCAGTTACTTCTGAGTCTGTGTCTGTACTGTCCAGCCCACAATTACAATGTCACCAAATTCATAAACCAACAGTTAAGTTTGGCACTTTTCTGTCTTAATGCTGCTACTGAAAGCCTTATTATCAAGCTTGGCTCCTTCCACTACTGTTTCTCTTTCTTTCATATGGTTTCTATATCCATGCTAGGCCTACTGATAAAGCTGTGAAGTATTGAGGGATAATGATGAAGAAACACACGTGTCATATTTAACGAAACAAGATGAGGAATTTATTTACAAATTTACGCACTTGAAGTTGTCAGTAGCTTGTTTCAGGAAAACAAATCAAATATTTAAAGTTCATAGTTTTAATGAATTGTCAAGAAGAGAAAATGTTCATATTAAATCATCAAGCACAAAGTAATATTCCAAAATTTTTAAAACAAATTGAGAGAGTTTGATTTTCACATAAAAGTTATACAGTTGTATTCAACATGAATGACAAGATATATTTTAAGGTACTTAGCTTTGGAGTTGAATAGAGTTCTTTGAAATTGCTCTGCTCTCATTAGAGGCTGATAATGTATCAGCGTGTAATTTGACACTGGGATTATTCAGACATGTGAAACTCTGCTTCTTTCTGCTTTTTCTCTCTCTCTGCCTGGATTCAACATTTTCTGCCTATTTATATCAAAAAGCGATTTGACATCAGCTCATTACTTTTTTCTCAGTTTGTAAGCTGCTCCATTTTCTATTGGTCAAAATAAATTTTCACATAGGCTCATTGAACTTTGCCTTGGTTTTTTTCTTCAGCCTGGAGACAATTCCTTTTTCTATTGGTCAAAATAAATTTTCACACAGGCTCATAAATTTGAAAACTGTGAAGAAAAGAGTTATTTTTATTTCATATTCACCACAGCTGTCATAGCTTGACATATTTATTTTTTTTTAAATCTGTTTCACCCCATGCAAGGTTGTAAAAGGTCACTGATTGTGGAAGAATTAAGAACAGAAACATTAATAATGAACAGGAAGAGTAATCAGGAGGACAGTAGATAGTGATTGACATTCTATGCTAACAGTTTCTTTTCTCACACTTCTTACTTGTGTGAGAAAAGAAACTGTTAGCATAGAATTTATGATTACATCTAGCCAGCTCAACTGTAAGATGATGAGATCTCAGTCTAGTACTGTGCTTAAATTCAAGAAGTTTAGGTATCTTAGCTAGAAGAGCTCAGCCGAACAATTAGCATGAAAGTATTTATAGAAAAGACACAGGGAGGCAACCTTATGGCAGTGGGAAAGTGACTGAAACCATGCTCAAGGTAAATAACAGGCACTGGACCATATGTGGCAGCAATATTCTTAACATGGACAAATGGTAGACTTATAGATGTGTATAGGATATATTCTGGAGAGAAAAATTTGTTTTGCACAACACAGTGAACCGACTTTCTTAGCAGCTGACCTAGCGATGGATTCAATATAGTCTTTCCACTTCATGTCAGCTGAGAACACTAGCTCGAGAAGGTGCAATGCGTCACTTTCCTGGGGGTTAACATCAGCCATGCTGATGGAAATCAGAGAGGAGTCTCTCATTTTGCATATGATTTCTCCAATTCTTATTTGTCTAGTATTTTTACTTCATTCCACAGCGGTTTGATGACTACCATTTTCTGTCCAACCATGGCTGATTTCATTGCTTCATCCTTTATTACAGCTATTCAGTGTTCTTCTGGCCATACTTAGTGGGTGGGGGTGGTCGCTGGTTTCATGTTTTTATTCTTTGACACAACTGCAAGGGATGGAATACGCATAATTCTTAGTCATTTTCTCCTCGGTGTTAGTCTGACTTGGCTGCAATTTCTCCATAAATTTAAGCTCCTTCAGAATATTTTCCTGATGTATTATAGACAACGGATTTTCTGAATCTTTTCCCATAAGTCTTTGATATAAGGAAGATGGATTCTGGTAGTTTTTCTTTTCCTTGACCCTTCTGTTTCTGCCAGCAGAAACTGATAATTGTATTTGCAGAGTAGTTGTTATTCTGAAGGGCACATTTGATGCTGATTATCTCCTGTTGGCATGTGTCTGGGTCACCAGTTGTAGGAATCAGACAATCCCTTTCTTTATGCTACCTGGTCAGTAGGTATTGTCCAGTGAATATTGGTTTGTGATAAATGGTTACCTTGAATCCATTCACTCTGTGAGTTATTAGTACATCCCAAAAGGTGATCAGATTGTTTTCCTCTCTTCTATTGTGAAGTGCATGAATCAGAAGTCTTGCTTAGTTCCCATGCACAAGCAGTATTTGCATATCTTATAGTGAATCAAGAGTATGAAGATGTCATCTACATATCTCAGCCATATGGTTGGCTGGCTGGCTGGCTGGCTGGCTTTAGTTTTTCTAAAGCCATTTCCTGAAAGTATTTCATCACTGGTTTACCCATAATCAAGCCTTCATCCTGCTGGTATATATTAAACCCTAGTTGGATGAATATTGTCTGTACACAGAATGCCAACCTTGCCATTCCTCAAGAGAAGGTCCAATTAAAATCTTTTTTGAACCACCAATAGAGCCCTGGTGAACAGTCTTACCATCTGATTGTTACAGATAGGACAGTCTTACCATCTGATTGTTACAGATAGGAGTACTTCAAACTGATTCTATGAAGTGGTTCAAATTCTTAATGTATGATTAGGACTTTCCTGTTAGCGGAAATCTGCCCAGTGGGTGGCATACCTAGCACCTACAGCTGGCTATAAGTTAGCTGTAGGTGCTTGGCTCAATAGATTAACAACTTGTGGAAACTGTATATATTGCAGTACAGTGTAATGTTGAGTTAACTGTCTATGCTTATTCATTGTGAAGTAGTCTTTGTTCTTATTTAGAATCTATGACCGCTTTCTTTTAGTTTCTATAGTCAGATTCTTTTGTCAGATCTTGCTGTAACTACTCATCCCCAATGAGGCTTGCCAATTTTTTTAAGTATTCCAACTTATGCATCACTACTGTAGCATCACTTTTGTCTGGCTGATGGCATGATGATATTTGTGTCACTCTTTACTTCCCTTGTAGTGTTTGATGCAAGTAACTTGGCCTTATTCTAGTGCTTTTCTCACTTTTCCATTTTAAGGTCATCAGTCATAGCCTTAGGTAGTCTCTCCTCAATTGGTCATATCAAATGGAACTTAGGCCTGATGAGAAAATTGAAACACGATTATTTTAGCAGTTTCTTCATATACTTCAACAGTTGAGCCATTGTGATAGTAACAAAAAGGATAAAGACATTAACTGGAAATAAATGTAAATAATTCACTGAATATTTTTCATTATATATAATGTGCTTTTTTGTGAGTTTCTCAAGTGAAGTTAAATGCACTTAATGACTTTTAATTGCAAAGAACAAGAAAAGGTGCAAGTGCCTAAAACAAAACATTTCTCTAAGAAATCAAAAATTTGTGAATTACTTTATAAGCAAAATGGGGAAAGTAATCTGGTTAGCCTCAATTAAATGCATATTGCTTTATTGTGGCAGCTAAAATATACCTATATTTTTGCTGCCACCACACACCAATTTTTTTTTTTTTAAATGGTAAAAGGCAATATGAGATAATCATAAACAAACCAGTTTGTAGCAGCCTTTTGGTGAAGAAGTAAGTATTAGTTGTAAAATATTCTAATGGATGTTTTTGAAGCCTTTATAAAGTTTATTAAAGTTTGAGCAATGTGTCCACAAAATGAATTATGTGTCAAAAGGACATTTTTTTTTCTCTTAACACCACTATTATTTTAACTACCTTTACTCCTCACCAATGTTTATTGTTTCTAAAAAGTGATGATTAGAATTTTAATAAAGCCTAAACACATGAAAGTGAATTTATACATTTTTTGTTCTTGAGAATTTATAACAAAAATATTAAACATTATTAAATTGCTTATTTACAAGAATAATTTACATTCTAAAAACTAATACACTGAATTATTTACCATTTACCAATTTATAAAGAAATAAATATAAAAACAATTTTTTTTATTCATGAATTTAAAAAGTTTACTAAATTATAAAAATACATGAACCAACTATAAAGAATTCCTTATTATTTACCATTTTATAAAGTTTATAACCAATTAGTCAATGTTTTACCAACCATTCTAATAAACAATATAATAGTGTTTAATATTTTTGTTATAAATTCTCAAGGAGACAGAAGATGTGCAAATTCACTTTCATGTTTTGGTTTTATTAAAATTTTATTAATAGTTTTATTGTTTTAAATAAACATTGTAGAGGAAGTAAGGTAGTTAAAATAATAGCAGTATCAAGGGAAAAATGCTCTTTTTGACACCATTTTTTTGTGGGTATGAAGGTCACACATTGCCAAAGTTTGTTGTTTTAAATAAAATCAAAAGACAAAGAAGAATTTTGTTTACTATTCATTAATGGTGTCATTTTTAAAATGAAAGTACTGTTATACCAGATGATCTTGTTCATATGTCCATTTTTAGAATTTTATTTTTTACTCTTTGACCATAGTCCTAGTTGTAAAGGATTCATAGGATATTTCATAAAAAAAAACATAAAATAGTTGCTTTTTAAGTAATTTATTGTTAGACGTCATGAAATAATGATGATTACCATCATTATCCAATCAGCCATCCACTTCTAATGTCTCTTCATTGATAAGCATTTCATTGTTTAGCTACTTGTCATTCTTCATCAAATTGAGTACATGCTCTTCATATCCATTAGGTAATGAAAGACTGGCAGGCAGATAACTTTGTCAAATAAGTTATAGATTTTCTATTAACACTTTCAAAGCTGCCCCATTACACACACACCCATGACCCAGCAGCCAACATGAAAAGCAAGGACAGTACCTTGTCACTGATTTTTAACAAAACTTGTATAAACTACACAAATATATATATATGTGTGTGTATGTATATATATATATATATATATATGTGGGGTGTGATGGGTAAATTATCACCATTTTATATTTTTAATTTTGTGTATGCACATTGTTTTTGATTTTGCAAACTGCACATTATAGTAGGTTCATTTGGCACCTTCTGGGAGAAAGAGACCACCATGACACAATTCATTCTGCCAGAAATTTGGAAACGCCATACTGTACTGCTTAGCATTCACACTGGAAGCTCCAATACGATCATTTCAGAGTGTTTGGGTGTCAATCTGAGGACAGTGCAGAAGATTTGGAAAGTGTTGGATGAGTCTAATGATGATTACAAAGATGTTTGGAGTGATCACAAGTGATGGCAACATTTTGCCTCTATTCATCTTCAAACAGGGCCTCAGACTCAACTCAGAGGCCTACATTAACTGCCTTGAGGAGGTAGTGCTGCCCTCGGTCAAGAGGGTGGCTGCTGGAAGATCCTATGTCTGGCAACATGACTCTGCACCATGTCACACAAGCAGAGGAACCCAGTCTTAGATAATTTCTATGACCACATCACCCCTTACATCTGGTTACCTAACTCCCCAAATTGCAATGTTCTTGATTATAATGTGTGAGGCAGTTGAGTGAGATACCAACAAAACTCCTTGTAACACAAAAGAAGAACTGAAGGCAGCATTCACCAACATAAACAAGGAGACTGTCCAGAAGAGTTGCAGGAGATTCTGAAGTCATCTGGAAGCTGTGGTTGAAGCCAAAGGCAATTTCATTCAATAAATTTACTCATTAGTATTTCAAGATATTTTTGTGTAATTTTGGTAAATATATGTTAAAATGAGAATTGGGCAACAATTTAGCCATTGCACTGCGTGTGTGTGTGTGTGTGTATATATATATATATGATGAAATATAGTTTTAAGGTGTGCTATATTTATGGGATAAAGGGCTCAATATCAGAGATAGAGCATATATAGATGTAAAAGTGAACATTGAAGTCAACACTCAGAGGCAACAGGTTCTTTCAGTCTAGCATGAAACAGCCTGTCGCCTCTGAGTGTTGAATTCAATATACACTTTTACATTTTTTATATATATATATATATATATATATATATATTATTTCTAATTTGACATTATTACTTTAAATTTTATATTTACTAAATACACGTGTTTGAGTAAATATTCGTTTTTTTAAAAAAATGTAATTCTGTCTACTGGCCTGTGTATTCCAACAAGGTTTGAGCATACAAAGGGGATGCAGGTTCAAATCCTGCCAGAAGACACATTTTTTTTATTAGAACTCTTGAATGCTCATACCAGTAGACATAGATTTACAGAGATGTCTACATCAACGCATGTATCCACTAAATATAACCTTTAAATTATATATTCTCAATACTCCATGAAATGTCAGTCCCCAGTATTTGTGTTATATTCTAACTAGCGCTTAGTGATAATTCCAAACCAGTCTAGATATATAGTAGATATTGTACAACCTGTTCTGTGAAGTATTTTTATTATGTGTTGGGGGTGGGGGATGTTGTTTAGTTTAGTCAGAGTATCTGATCAAAACCAGAATGGTGGCACCCATAAGAAATAATCATCAGTATCATTATAGTCATTTATTTCCAGTAAATGTCAATTTCCTTTTTCTTTTTTTCTTCTGAAACATGCCAGGACAGCTAGGCAACAATACTATAATAATGCAGCAGCAAGTGTTAAATTAATAACGCATTAATATTTTATTCTTAAAAACAAATTTGTAATTATTGAATGGAAGCAAATATGTGACCAAAGAAAAATGAAGGTCATGATAAATGTTTTGGAATCATTTATTAACAAAATGTTACATACATCTCTGTTGATATTTACAAAACCTAGAGAATGAACAAAGTGTTCAAGAACAGGCTTTAGGAATTATCTATAAGATATCCTGGTTAATTATTCTGTGGTCAGATTTTTTTTTTTGTTGCCTTTTGTACAGGGTGGCAATTTATTGGCAGCTGGTTCCCGGGACCGATCAGTCACAATCTTTGATCTTACTAGACCTGAAGCCAGAGATCCTCAGACTTGTCGAGATGCCATTGTGTTTGCAGATGATAAAACTCATCAGGTAATCATTTACTTTTGTATTTCTGTAACTATTTCTTCTATGTGCTGTGTCCCTTCAGGACATGGGTGATAATGGCTCTCCATAACTTCCTATCCCTTAGCAATATTTGTCCCTTTGCCAAGGCTCCTGCCATCCCATCCCACCACTTTGGAACAAATTCAATTAAAATTCTCTATAGCTGAACCTTAAACATTTTTGCAATTCAAAGGACAAAAAAAAAGAGGAATAAATTTGAAACTTGTATCATTTTCTTAAGTGTCTCTTTGTAAAACATAAAAACTGCAAACAGATATTGCATTGATCCTACTTGGATTTCTGAGATTTTGTCATGTTTCTTCCTAATTAACATACATGTGTAAAAGATGGGGATGTTAGTCAAAAAAAAAAATGATTGAATCCAGGTTAATAGCAATGATGAAAATTTTTTATTTACTGAATATAATTACATAAGAAATATGAGGGGATGCTCCAAAAATAATGCTTCCTATTTATTTCCCCAGAAGCCACAAATACAGAGAGCACAATAACACTACAGTATAGAGCACGTTTTCGGCTACATAATGCTATTTTCCCCACAAAGTATGCAATTTTTATCAGTGAACAAGCGTTGGCATTTCATAGGTTAGCAGCTGTACAAAGCCACCCAGAACATATTCGTTACTGAACTGTGCTTATATACATTATTTACTTCCATAAATGTTTCTCACACATCAATAATGTCATTGGGTGCAATTTTTTCTGCATGAATGAAATTCAATGATGCATCTCTGCTTTGAATGCCACTCAACTGTTGTCTCTAACAAGGCAAAAAAAGAATTATAGATTACTGGTGGGATTCAACCTCTACTGCTAATGAAATAAAATAGGGAGCATTGCTTTCAGTGTGGCCATCTTAAAAATAATTTATAACCTTATGGCCTTTTAACTAGTTAACTAAAATTAGAAAAAATGCAGCTTACCAAACTATCATGCATAAACATGGCATTGGTTCTTATTTGTTTGTTATAGTTTTTAGGAACATTAATATCAACTTAATAACTGTGCTCTAAGGCAAGTGAAGATTAGTCCTTCTGCATTCAGATCTCTAGTATAATCAAAAACGTGTCTTCTGAGAAGTGGTAAGATAATAGTTTAGCAACATATATGGGGTTCCAATAAATTTTGAATAGTAAAATTAATTCTTTACTCCCTTTTTTGTTATTGTTCATATGTTTTTAGATTTCTAAGATTTTGAAAAACCTCCAAGTGATGATTTTTATTTATCATTTAAAATTATAAAGGCTTGTAAAGGAAATGTTAACATATTTAACAATTATAGTCAATTTTTGCACAAGTGGGATGCTAAAAAGTTCCCAAAATGTGATCAAATGCAATAACTTTTTGGTTAGGCTGAGAACTTTTCAGCAGCTATTCATAAAATTTTCTCTATCTCTTACCTATTTATGCCTGAAGAATGGGGATTCAGGAGCTAGCTCCATATCTGTTGCAGACCCACCTAGTGATTGGCAGGACCCCTTCAAGACAGGTTTTTCAACAGTGGAATTGGTGGCTGGAAGGAGCATCATGATTAGTCTCCTCTACTCAGCCCTGAATGTTGTGGATTAATCCAATGAGGGTGATTGCCTGTAAGAAGGCTTGCCAGCTGTCTGTCTCACCCATTTGTGGTGGTTGATACTGTAGGTGTTGACCATCTTTGTGGTGCCTCTTTGAAGGTTTAAGAAAGAACACCTCAAGTCATTTGCATTTAATACCACAGTAGTAAACAAGTATTTATTGACCAGATGTTATTAATTTTATCCAATTTCAAAAGCATTCTTTTTTTTGTGTGTTAAAATTTGATGACTTGATATTTTTTCAACTAATACAAATAATTCTGAGAAATGCGTTGTTTGCATATCATGTCAAGTTTAAAGAATGCCAATGAAAAATTAGAGAACCTCATTTTGTCAACCATTTGTGTTTTGTTTGCTTCAATTTTAGGGTTGGATTTGGTGCTTAAGCTCAAATGATAAACACTTCTGCTCTGGTTCATGGGACTCAAAGATCCGTTTATGGGACTTATGTGCCGAGAATCCACTTGTATCAACATACAGGTGAATTAATGTTTCACTATTTGTTTTTTTATATTTTGTGAGAAAGATTTTACAAGCATATTTATTTTCTTTCAGACAAGTGGATTTCCCAGATATATTTACTTTTTGCTTATTTGCATTTAGTCATATACTCATATTTTTTTTTAATTTTTGTAATCCACTGGCGATAACACGGTGATCCAGAAATGTTGTTCTATGTTTAACAATTTGTTGGGTAATTGAGAAATCAGGATAATGCTGACATGGTACAAGAAACTAGTGTTATATAATGTGGATAGGAGACAAGTTGTTATTTTGTCTTGACTAAATGAGGAATATCATACAAGGAAGGATAACGGTTATGACAGTTTCAGATTTATATATACCTACCAATTAATTCTTAAACCTCAAAAAGAACATTAATAGACAGGGTGTTAAGACTTTTGTTCCCTTGCAATTTGTGAAAATTTTAAAATCTAAACAATAATGACAAAACTTAATTTTGTCATTAGATTGTAAAACTTTCACAAATTATAATTGACATTGTTTTCATGATATTGTGTGGCTATTAGAATTTATCAGTTTAGGATACAGTGTTATTTTAACTTTTGTTACATGCAACTTTTGGAGCTATCGATGAAAAAGTTCAAATTTAGTAGCCCAATGTGAAAACTCTGTAGTTATACAACATATATAATTAATATATTTCTGCAAAAGTCTTTCTTCTAAGCATAGCTTAGATGTGTCAGAAGACCAAAAATGAGGATCAAACTCATTACTGAGTTGATTTTATTCTCATTTGCATGCCATGTGCTACCAAGAGATTAATGAGAATATCAATTTTTTTGTATTTGCTACTTTCATTCATTTTCTATTTTTTCTTTTGAACTTAAACCTTATGATTGTCACTCATAGTAATAAGTGCGGGCAGCATGAAATTTATGTCAGGGTGCTCTATTATTGTTGCTTGTATTTTAAACAACAAAGCAAAATCCTTTACAAAACATGAAAACAAAAGTGAGTGAATGAGTCAGTCAAAAGAGGAAATGGACAAAGAACAGGACTGGAATGCTACTGTGAATTATTATAGTTTTTATTTTCAGTAATGCCTAAAATTCAACGCAACTTCATTTGGGTACAAGCATATAAAGTTGCAATTGAGACCAAGCTTTGGAATATGCTGTGGATTCTAAGTGGAACACCTTAAAGGAAGTGCATTGTTAAGACTAAAGAAGGAAGGATAAAAGAATAAGAAGTAAATAACAAATGAAATTCTTTATCTAGTGACAACTGATAATGCCGAGAAATAGTGTAATAAGGCAATATATAACTATATGACAGTGAAAGCTGGACAATTTCCCCATAAATGAAAACATGAGGCAACCAAATGTGCAGCCTTATATGTTGAAAATAATATGGACTGTGCATGTGAGAAATTATGAAGCTCTAAAGAGAACAAGAAATATAAAGAAACTGCTGATAACAATCAGAAAAATACAGTTTGAATTTTTGTGACATGTAACAAGAAAAGAGGGCTTGGAGAATTTAATACTCACAAAGTACACTGAAGGCATGAGAAACATAGAAAAGCAGGCAGTAACCGACTTGAAAAGTTTGTACAAATTGGATGAGAGTAAGAGGAGGTCATAAAAGAGAAAGTATTGTTAAAAGTAACAAAAGAGTTAATGTATTGTGATAGAACATAGTAAAACTTAAAATTTTCTCTGGAGAAACTTTATGGGGAATATTGAAAGCATTAAATCCTATATAGATAAGTAGGTACAAATAAACATTTTGTTTTTAAAATTTCCAGGTGTAAGTCAGCTGTACTTGATATCCATATGGACAAGCAGTACATTATTGCTGGTGGCCATGACAAATGCCTATACATTATTGATACTCGTGCTCATCAGATGCAGTCCACTAAAATTCACCAGATGCCTATCCTCTGCCTGGCAGTTAATGAGAAACACATAATCACTGGTAGTGAAGATGGACACATTTGTATCTATGACCGAAAAACCAACACAGTTTTTAAAAAGTTAACAGTGAGTAACTTTTTTTTTTAATATTTTAAAAAATTGAAAAAAAATTGCAAGAAATGCAAAATATAAATAATTCTTAATGTATGCCTCAGTTTATTAACTACTTTTGTTTTATCACATTGTAAAAATTATATTTGAATCAAAAGTTTTATTTGCTGTATTATGCAAAAATCTATCTACACAATTGGAATGAATGTTGATTCATTCTGTGTTGATATATATTTATAAAATGTCCCAAATTACTGATGTTGCAAGTTTGAAGCTTTAAAATCTGACATAAATTTGTATTGACAGAAAGAAAAACGTTTCAGGTTAAAACAACTGGAAATTATAAAATTAACTGAGGGTTCTTCAAGAGTTCCTAATGAGATCAAGTTGAAGACGTTATCTTGTTGATCAGCGTCCCTTATAAAGAAAGTTATAAAAAAATCTTTGTCAAGTAATAATATTTTGAAGTAATGCAGTAGCAAGAAAGTTGAAAAGCACAAAGGCCAAAGAAGTGAAATGTATCACTAAGCCTTTTTTTGTGATTATCCATAAAGGAAAATTCAAAGAAAATTGTTACCTTTGCCAGGCCAGACAGATGAATGAAGTAAAGGCTTAGTAGCTACTGGTAGGAAACACACTCAGACATAAAACAAGCAGAAGTGGTGTGATGTTTTAGGGTGGGTTATAGATAGGAAAGCAATGGACCCCAAAAGAGTTCCAGATGGTGTTAGGATGACAGCTGAAACATTGAATGTGGAGCTTGGGTTTAAAAAGTAACCAAACAGTTTTAGAAAGATGAAGATTTTTTTATGCATGAAAAAGTTTCATCCAATCCCGTGAAGAATAATATTTGAATAAAATGAGTTTCGACAACACTTGTTGACCTTACCTTAACTCAGTTGTGAAGCATTCTGAAGTTGAAGCTGTATATTGGCAAACGAGCAGCAAAGATGAACTTTGGAATGTCACTCTGGATGCAATGTAGTGTGTTTCATATAAAGAAATATGCCAGCTTCCAAAATCAAACTCCTAAAACTAGTTGCATGACATGGAGGGGAAACATTCCAATTTTATCTTGATAATTTTGTTATTAGTGTTTTCAACGTTTTCTTCAAAACACGTCTTGTATATTCCTTATTTTGTTAAACAAAAATTCAATAACCTGGCTAATAATGTGAAACTTAAAGAATCCAGTAAAATTCATAAAATCCTTGCCACAATTCATTCATATTATGCAAAATATCCCACATTTCCTACTCCTCCTTAAATTCCACTGGGGGAGTCAATAGCACTAAGAACCACAGCTGCATTATGCAAAGTGTTTCTCTAGCAAGTATATATTTTTTTTTTTTTTACAGGGTGGAGTTGCAAGCCTCACACCCAACTGGCTTTGAAATCAAATTTTTCCTTCTAGACTGGTTGCAAACCAGTCTTATCTGCTAATTGTAGCTGTAGGTAGAAGAAATGCATTCTTACTTTTCCTAAGAATATTTGTGCAAAAGTGAATGCAACAAACTCAGCTAGAATTTGAACTTGACAAACCAATTCCACTTTCAACCATAATGCAAATATTTCTTGTAAGGTTTTCATTCATTTTCAAGAAATGGGAAAGTAGTGTAGTCAGATTTGTAGAAATTCTCTAGTTTGTAATATGGTAGATTATAATAAACAAAATGAAATACTTGCCCTGAGATGCATTTCTTCATATTTATCACGTTAGCTATTATGGTGTTTTGTCATTTTGACCAGCCATAAACATTCACATTGCTGGAGGCTATTATCTAAAGTAAAGGCATTGTAGATATTTCGAGAGCAAAAAAGAAGAGATGATTCATATTTTTGGATTGGTGTGGTGAGCCATTCTGATATATAACCTAGATCATAAAATCAACATTTAAATTTACACAACTTATTCAAGCTTTTTTTAAAGTCTATATCTGTTTTTGTGTGGAAGACATTTCTGTATTTTGTCCTCTTTGATTTTCAAAGCAAAGCAGCCATGTGTTGTCTGTTGTAAACATTTAGAAATACTAAAGAACTAATTAAACTTGTGAAGATTTGTTAGGCAGGATGAAAATGTGAATATTGAATTTTTATTTCATTTAGGATATTTTTTAACCTTTTTTTATCAATAAGATTTGTCCGTTATATAATCATTGTTTACTGTTACAATTTACAAGACATTGACCAAGTTTTCATTAATAATAATTTGTTTTTTATTAGCTTGCAAAAAAAAAAAAAAAGCATGAGAATATAGGAAAATGGATTTAGCAGCGACTTTTACCAACCATGTTATTACAGAAAATTTACTTTTTCTTTCTTTTAATAAACATGACATATGCTTTTATTTGTAGATGGAAAATTACCCAATGTGCCTGAGCTATGGTGACCATCAGTTGTGGGTAGGAGACCGTATTGGTCAAGTCCAACTTATTGATACATCAGAAGATAAATTTGAACTTGTACAGGTAAGATTAATAAATTTACTTTTTTTTTTTATACATATATACTTAGTTAATAATTTTCAATCTTCACTAGGTTCCACATGTAGCCAAGCTATCTATGGCTGATATTATAACTTGATTAGTTTTAAAACGCATTGCATTTGGAGAGGAGATGGGCACCTGATGAATTGCCTTATTCTTAGAATGAAAATTAAAAAAAATAATTGAATCCAAAGTTTTTGATGCCCAGTTTCTTCTCACAATAGAGACATAATATTAGATTTGTAGCGCTTATGAACTAAGCCAACATTGTCAAAGATTAAATGACAAGAGCATAAAATAATTGTAAATCATTACCAACCGCGGTTTAAATTGTTATCAGTCACTCTCTCTCAAATTTGACCTTATTTGTAGACCTTTGATTTTGGCCACAAAAGCAAATTGACCTGCATCAAACATTCCCTAGGAGCCCTCTTCACTTCATCTACAGATCGACACATCCGAGTAATGGAACCAACACTTAACCCGAAACAGATTACATGCTTTGATCCAAAACTGGGGGAAATTGCTTGTGTGAGTAGAATTAAAAAAAATTATTTCATTTTTGGTTTGGATACAAATATAATCATGAAATTATATCTGTACTTATTTGAAATCCTGATGATGTTTTTTGATAATCTTTGCAGATGGATTACTGCAATAATATCCTGGTTTGTGCTGGTAGCACTTTTTGTGTTGATGTCTGGCGTCCAAGAGAAGAACTATAAACCACCATTTCCATCCATTGTTTTGCCAAACTGCTTGATTGCATGCATCAGTGTGAATAAATAAGTAATGCTATTGTTTTAAAAAAAAAAAAAAATTCCTTTTATTTTTTTAAAGAGATTAAAACAAAAACAAGAATGAATGGAAACATTTATTGTAAAACATTTTAAATTAATGACTCTACACAAAACACATACTTATATACATATACATATTATATACATACTCAAAACACTTGTATTACTTGGTCCCATTCTTTCTCGGGCCAGACTCCATTTTCTTTCACATTTGATGGGCTTTTCTTCCAGTCCCACTCAGTCACTGGCCGAAACCAATTAGGACCATAATTGGCTTCAATGTAAGCCAAAGTATCACAGGGCACTCTGACACGTAAATCTAAGAATTCAGTCCAACAGAGTGTAAAGCGAGGAAAAATGTACCTAGCAAAAGAAGAAAAAAATCTTGTTACAATCTTCTGGAAGAGTGTAACTAGATTAACTTAACCAATGCCTTTGTTCTATAGAACAAAGCAATTAAAAGAATCAGTACACGTGATAGACTGATAAATAAACCTCTTCATTAGACAAATCATAATTTTAAGAAAGAAAGTTCTAGCACCTAATATTAAAGTCATATTCTGCAGGGTTTGAGAAAGGAAATGTGACTATGATGAATAGTAAGCGCTTAAGTCTCAGTAAATCAGTATTTCATATAAAAGACACTCACTTGTACTTATTTCCTGTTTTGGCTTGGGTACCACCATTCCACATGTAATTTGGTGTGTCGTAGAAAAAGAAGAGATCTAATTTTATGTCACCTGCACTGAAAGACAGTTCAAAACTGTCAGAAATCTGGAAAACAGAGCAAGAATAATTATTCTTGTTTTAAATTTAAAATACAGGGAAATCAACTGAAACAATGAATTTTCCATCACTGATATATAAATGGAAAAAGATTGTAATTAGAGTTTTATGAGACTCACCTTGCCAAACATGTGCTTCAATTTGAATCCATTCTCCTGAAAAGTGGGAATCAGTTGTGGATTGTAATCAGAAATCCAGATGCCCAAATCCACATCTTTGCTATGAGGAATGATGCCACATTGGCGAAACCAACCTGGTAAAGAAAATTTAATCCCTCTCAGAATCCTGATCTGTTATAAAATATTCTAATTATTTAACTTTTTCTTGATAAGTATTTAGTACAAGGCCTTTATTCCTGGAACTGTTGAAAAAACAATTTCATTAAAATACAATTTTGAGAAGAATTAGATATCTCTACTTTTTCACAGAAAACAGCATAGAATAATGAAAAAGGACACAAACTTAATAAGAATAAAGTTTTATTGTCAAAATGTTTGTTATTATTAAGATGAAAAACCAAAGTATTTTTTTTTATTATTTTTTGAAATTCTTTTTTAATCCTTTCTAACACTGTCTATATTTCTGAGATGATGTATTATGTACATTATTTACATTATTAGGACTATTGTCCTCATCTTTGTCGCCATATTTATTACAATGTTTTGGCCTTCTTCAGGTGCTTAAAATGTTGAATTGAACCCTTTATTTCGGACAGTTCATATTTTAATGGATGTCAGTTATCTACTGTTAATTTCCCTCTGAAAGTTCTCCACTGCCTTAACCAAATTGAATAATTAATTGATCTCACACACTTTGGGTCCTGTCATTGGATCTAACTAACATCTTTATCCACTGTGCCATGTGTCCTTGAATTTCTGGGTATTATAAACCTAATGTCTTCAGCAACCATTTTTTACCAGTGCTCATATTGCAATTTTTGCTGTTATCATTGTATGTTTTTACCACTTTTCTCTGGTACTCCTTATTACTGGTTCCCATATTGTATTCATTTCTATGCTTGGTTGGCTCAGGAGATTTTTGCAGCCTAGAATATTTACTGATTCCTTAAGTTTACGAATTTTCCAATGTGTTCTTTGTCTATGATCTCAACCTGATCCCACAGAGGGCGGTGATCTCCCTTCTCTCTCCATATGGGGTCAGCCACACCTAATTTTTCCACTTCGTCTCATGTTACAGGTTTCTGGTGTTCTTGAAGCCTTACCTTATGGGGGCTGCCTATCTCCCCTTTATATTTCTTTCCGCAGCTGCATACAACATCAGGACAACTTTCCTCTTTCAAGTAAGACACCCCCCCCCACATAGAGGAGAACATGACTAAAGACTGTGTGTATGCTATCCCGTGCAGCTGCAGAAAGAAATATAAAGGGGAGACAAACTGCCCCCTTAAGGTAAGGCTTCAAGAAAGCAAGGGAAGTGGAAAAATCAGGCGTGGCTGACCACATATGGAGAGAGAAGGGAGATCACCGCCCTCTGTGGGATCAGGTTGAGATCATAGACAAAGAACACCATTGCAAAATTCATAAACTTAAGAAATCAGCACATTTGCTAGGGCGCAAAAATCTCCTGAGCCAACCAAGCATAGAAATGAATACATGGGAACCAGTAATAAGGAGTGCCAGAGAAAAGCGATAATAAAAACAAAAAATTGCAATATGAGCTCTGGTAAAAAAAAGGTTGCTGAAGACATTAGGTTTATAATACCCAGAAGTTCATACACAGATGTCCTCAAGGACACATGACACAGTGGATAAAGGCGTTAGATCCAGTGACAGGACCCAAAGAGTATGAGTTCAATACCGAGAACTTTCAGAGGGAAATTAACTGGAGATAACTGACATCCATTAAAATATGGCACATGGAACTAGAACAGTCTACCCCAGTGAGCAAAAAAATTACATTGACTTTTTTGCACTTTTTTTCTGTTGAAAACACATTGATTTGGAAATTCTTACTTAATTTCATGAAATCTATTTCCTGAATTTTTTTTTATTCGTTAAAGGTAGGACTCTTTAGAGAATCTAAATTACCTAATTTTTTCTTTTTCAAACTTGCACTATTGTAAATGAAAATCTGCTCTGAATTGAAAAATAATGAATGCAATAAAGCTATGACATCATTTAATTAGAAAAGCTTTTAATTGCCTTTATAAATAAGTTATATTAAGGACACTATTGTTTGAAGAAATAAAATTTTTCTGATGAATAATGAATTTTTACAAGAATTTTTTTTTTTAAATTTTAATCATAATTTATAATAGCTTAAAACTGTGTAAAATTCTGTACTGGGCTATTTCCTGGATGTGATATAGTAATTAATTGCAAATGAAATTTACAAATCCAAAATTGAAAAGATTAATAAGCATAGTTGCACTATTCTCTTTTTAAAATATTTTATTTTTTTTTTTACTTAATTTGTTCCCTTTTTTCATCTATGAAAGGCTAAATGTGACATTATTATAGAAAGGTTACATGATCTAAGTTTTGTCTCTTTACAGAGAAATTAATTTAAGAAAATTTTATAGTATTTTAACTTTTTTTAAAAATTTTTGCATAAAGTTCTTTGAAAGGTAAATAAAGTCAATAAATTATTAGATAATTGCAGAAAATATGTTCATTTGTAAAATCTATGAGGTAGTTAAAATGCATTGACTCGGATTTTGTAAATTATATGTCAATTCTAGTCATCAATCAAACACGGCCAAACAATAATATAAATATTAATTTTTAAGCTATAAGTAAGTAATATTTATTTCAAATCAGATTAATTTAACTTTAAATTTTTTAATATTTGAGTAAAATTAGAAAATTTAAAGTTAAATAACATGCCATTATATATATATATATATATATTAGAAGAGTTTTAAAAATCAATAAATTTTGTTTACAAATTTCTTAAAACTAAGTTTTAATAAATTGAAATTAAATTTGACATTCCAATCTATAGAATTTCTATCTGAAATACACCAGAATATTTTACTTACTGGAAATAATAAATTTAATCCTTTAGCTTTCAATTAAAGCTAAAATGAAATCTTCAAGAATGCTTTTTCATTTTTAAACCTTAGGTATCAAAAATTTATGCCGAAAAAGTGGAGGTACCTAAATTAAATTATACTCAAAAAACAATTATCTTTTGTAATGAATAACTTGATTTCACTGACACATGGTTTCTAGAAACGAGAGAAATATAGGTTAAAATTTAAACACGTTTTGCTTTTTACCTAAAGCCGCTTTCTTACAGGCATATAATTGGATAATAAGGAGAGAAAAATTTTACTTACCCAAACAAGTTCCGCTACTGAGCCAAAACCTAATTTCTAGACTGTCCAAAAGTTGTTTCCCCTTGGCCATTACTTGGCGAGCCTTTCGCTGGAATTTTTGACTTATATCAGAATTGTCTATGCCATATTGTGCTGCAAACTTTGTGGCTTGAGTCTCATTGCATTCAATAAATCTCGAGTGAGGAATTTGTTGCACAAAACTATCTGGAGGCTGAGGAACTTTGACAGTTACATTGTCAACCTGAACATCATCCACTTCAAATCTGTAGAGAAAAGGAAAAATTATGAATTTACTAAACAATTGCATTGAGGTAGAGGGGGGGCTTACATCAAAATGACAATGGAATAGAGCTGCATCTTTGTTATTGATAATTAACATCTATAAAAGTCTTATGAAAAAATGACAATTATGTTTTATTTTAAGAGAATATTCATTAAGTTTTTTTTTTGTCATATAAAAAAAACTCTGAGCAGAAATAGCTTTGTAAAATATGGAAAATTTATTGCTTCAGTTTGTTTTATTTCTTTTTTTTTTTTTTGTGTTGCTTTTAGCAAATATCCTTTAATACTTAAAAAAAAAAAAAATTTGTAGGAGATTGGGAATTTATATCATGAAATTATTTATTTCTCAAGTTGTTAAGAGAAAACAAAACAAAAAAAATCCCAATTCTCCTATTTCCACCCAGCCAATGAGAATATTCTTACTTTTTGTAAGCACCAGCATAGAGACCAAAATATATTGTGACACTGGAAGTTGATGGCAAGATCCTATTAAGCCGGGACAAAGGTGTGATGGCACCATGCCAAAAATAGGAGCCCAACCGGGAATGGAACATCACCACTTGGATAGCTGTCGGCTGCTTGTGACCTCGATCAAGTAGGAAGAAATGGGTTGGAATGGTGTCATGATGCAGCCTTGGGTCTGCCTGACGAATACTATGAATTGCAAAGTCACTCTTCAGCAGCTGAACGATACCCTGAATAAAAAATAAAATACATGTACATACATATATTTATATTTTCTTCTTCTGTGAAATGTTAAAATGAATTATCCTTATTATATCTTTATGGTATAAATGTTTATTTTAAATAAAATTTAACAATCAAGCCATCATCATGTGCTATTTCCAGCTGTGACAGATTATTAAGAACTCACGTGACTTTGTTTTCCTATAAAGAATTTCATTCATTGCGACCTTTTCTGGCTGCTGGGGAATAGGAGCTTTTACCATCCTACCATCAAAGCTAAAAGATAACCAATCAAGACTAAAAGTTTCCATCTGCACATCAACATGCTATCCCAACTATTAACATTTTTTATCCAGTTTCACTCATAAAGGTTGAATCAACCTGTGCTATAGTTTTCAGATACTACCAACAGTGCCACACACTTGAATCACCTCCTGAAGATAATATTATCAAGATGTCACCTCCTTAACTGATCAATCACAGCGAGATTGGAACACAGAGTTTCATTTTTGGAACACTAACAATTCAGCTGCATGCAAGAAATAGAAAATTACAAGCTGGCGATTTTTGTAGAAATTTGATGATAGTGTTGAGGGATGCAAAAGAGGAATACTTTACTTGACACAGTAAAAAACAAGAAAACACTCATCAGAGAAAGTAAGTGACTCCAAAAAGAGATTAAAAATGGTTTAAGGTAGAAGAGAAAAAAATATTTTCATTTTGAGAAAAGTACAAACTACAGAATTTTGTAGATAAAGAAACAATGATCCTATTGAAGATGCCCCCCCCCCAAATACTTTCATATTACATCAATAAAATATGTAATTATTATTTACATTCAGACTGGCATTAGATGAGGATATTAGTCTGAATTATAACTAATGACAACTTTTCATTCCAGAAATTTAGACTGAAATTATATAAATAAGCTAACAGCTGTAGATAAATTTCATTAAGTGACTTAATTGATATAATAATTAAAACTATAAATAGATGAAAGGCTGGTATTTACCTGAGTGTCCCAGTATTTATAATAACAACCAAACGTGACATGTTGCCGGCAGCCAAAGAGGCAACCATTACTGAAGGTGGTTGGAGGAGACTTGTCTGGAGTCAGGCTGCTCAAAATATCCACCTCCAAGAGAAATACTGGAATGTTCAGTTCAGCACAAGCACTTACAAATATCTTCACAGCATTCTGTAAAAATAAAAAAGATAAAAACAGAAAATACATTAACGCATGAAGAATGTTTACTTTAAGAAAAATGTACAAAAGAAAAAAGATTTTAGTACAATTGGAAAAGAAAGAACAAGTGAGAGAAAAATCAGTCCATTCATAAAATTTAAATATTTATATGTGGCTTTAAAGATGATAATTTTAAAATATATATTTGTATAATATATACAAATATATTAAAACAACAAGGAGAACCAAAATTACACACAATAATGTAGTGAATTAAAAATAGCTTCTTTTTTTCTAACTAGTTTGAGGCAAACTTTTAGTAATTTGCCAAAAGTGCAGCTTTGCTACTTTTTTCAGTTACTCTACAGTTTGTTTTCAATTCCCAACCAATATTAAAATCCATTCATAAAGATGTTCTGCCCCAACACAGTATTAAATTCAGTAATTTATAATTTTAAATGTCAGTGTGATGCTGAATATACTGGCAGAACTAATCAAAGGTTGAAGGTGACAGTTCATCAGCACATACCAACTAAGATCCATTGAAGGCAGTATGAAATTTGCATACGCTTATCAATACATCTGGATATGCAATTGCAGAGCACCTAATGAAAACTCAGATTTGTGCCTCATCTTTTACCAGAGATTTTTTTTCTCAGCCATCAGCAGACCACATTCAGATTATCATTTGAAAGTGCTAGAGACGCTGTATATTAAATCTAAGCAACCTTCCCTCTTAGCAGAAGAAATGATTGTGAGATCTTGATGTAATCTGTCTGTGATTTATATTGCTGACTAGCAGTAGAGCCCGGCGTTGCCCGGGGATGTAACAGTAAGAGATAGATCAAGTATTGACTATCATAAAGACTGAAAAATAAAATTGACAAAGATTATTGTTTAAGCTTGACGGACACGCATGTCTTAATTAGTTTTTTTTTGTTAAAATCAGTTGAAAAATGTAGGAAATCTGATCCCATATATAAACGAACACACACACACAAACAACCTGGGTCTTATAATAAGTATAACTCGATATGAGTTGGCCCCCTTTTATTCTGGCGACAGTGATGCCTCTTAATCGTGTATTTAAATTGATTTCGTGCAAAAACAATTGTGTTTTTTCTAATTTTTGGTGCTGTCAGAACAGCCGCAAGGTAATTTTACATAGTCCTGTGAAGTTTTGTTGAAATCGGTTGAAAAATGTAAGAAATTCGATCCAATAAACAGACACACACACACAACCTGGGTTTTATAATAAGTATGATTCTCTGATAGTAATTTTTTTTCCCTTGATTTTTAGCCACTGTGCACATATTTCCTTTTTATCTTTGACTGAGATCTGAGGAGTGATAACCAGTTAGCTTTTTATTTATTTTTATTTTTTTTGTGTTTTTTCAGTTTACAACTTTTATTTTTCTTTTTCCTTGCTCTTTCCTTCCCTTGTTTTAATATATTTTGTATGCAACGATGCAAAGATATTTTTATATGAATGGTTTTTTTTGAAAGCCATAATAAAATGACATACCTCCCCCCACCAAGTTTCTTATATTTGGGGAAACACAACTGCAATCAGATGATTTCAAAGTGCCTGAAATTCACTTCTAACTCTAAAACACAGGTTTGTTTTCTCACTGGATTTAATTTTGAGATTATTGCTATATTTTCTTCAATCTGGCATAGCGCCAAAAGAACAAATAAATTTCTTCAGTTTATGCATAAAGAAACGTTCTTATTGAGAATTTTTTAAAGAAAATTACTAAAAGTTGAGTGTTAAATGCTGACATAGTTTATAAGAAGAAAGTAAAATATTTCGGGGATTTGGCTAATTAGCATTTCCCAATTTCTACTCCATCTTAATTTAGATGACACAGAAAACTGGACAAGGAGTACAAATTCTGAACAAAAAATAAACAGTAGCAGAGGTTTGAAAATCTATCTTGTAGGCTATTGAATTGAAAACAATAATGTCATATAATATTTCTGGACATCACAGATTTACTCTGTAAAGTAACTCTCCATTCCAGTTAAAGCATTCCCTGATGTTTGAAGTTACTACAAAAGTGCTCTATGCATTTGGGGGAATTGGCAGCACAACTTCAGTGTTTGCACAATAATTTGCGGTTTTTGAGTGCCATGGATGTGTATTTGTCTTATCTGGTTTTCACATGTCTGCACTTTGAGAGCACTTCTTTTGACATAGAAAAACACTGATGTTATATAGCTCTCCCAGTCCCAGACCCATGCTGACTATTGGTTAATACCGGCCTAGTATTGTTCATATGCAAATAGTCTGCACCACCTACTATAAGCAGAAGGTCTACTTTCAACAGCCCATTGTGGAAGGGGGCGCAACTACTGGTGCTTACAGCACTACATACAACCAACTTGGAGTCTTTTATTAGGCTGACCCGATTTTCTGTTACAGGATCATTTTCAGCTCAATTCTAGAAGTGTATTAAATGTTATTTATACTTAAGATTAAAACAAAACTTTCACATTTCTAATTAAAAAATAGGAGTTCAGGTCTAGAAACCTTATTCTGCAATGAAGAGCCTAAAATCCTAAAAAGAGATTAGATTTTGCATTTAACCCATTTAGACTAACTTTGCAGGGAGTTGGTGTAAAAAAGATTCAGCACCAGAAAGAACATAGGAAGAGAGGTCTAGATCATGATTTTCTGATAAATATGAAAAAGTTGATGTCAAAAACTGATATTTGGTTCCCAACATACAATGCCCAAAGTAGGTAATGATCAATTTAGCAGATGAACAGAACTGAGAACAATTTTCTTACATATTGCAGATTTGAATTGTTTTAACATTTGAGAATTTACACTGACAGAAGAAACAATTTTGTGACAGGTATTTTTCGTTAGAAATATTCTAAAAACAAAAAAGCAGGTAAAAAGTTAATTTGATTGAATTTTGTATTGCAAACCCCAAAAAGAGTGTGAAGTTAAAGCTGTCTGTCACGATAAAATTCCAATGATTTTCCCCAGCACAAAGAGGCAGAAAACGTGATTATCCAGAAGTGATCATCTAAAAATTAAATTATTAAATATGTGCAAGTTTTGATTAAATTCAAATGATCATAATACCAATTCTGAAATCCTGAGACAGTCTACTTTCAGATGAAATATAACAATTATCACTTGAGAAATGTTCCAAAAATGTTATCTGTCTGCTTGCAAACCCCTTGTAAACTTTCTTAGTGCTACATATTCGTTACAACATTGGGATAAAATCCCAAACCCAATCCCCAAGTTTCAATGTTAGAAAAAAAAAAAAGCCTAAGTGAAAATGAAGTCTTCCTTAGTGTCAACATTTGTAGACCAAGAACAGCAGTTAGGATTTAAAAGATGGAGAGAGATATAATGATGATAATAATAAAAACAAACTAAAAAAACAAAAATTAGTTATGAGAAAGATTGTAATGAATCTCCTCTACTTACTGCAACCGCAGGTTGTGCTGGTTCTTGTAAAGGCTTAACATGGACATGAGCCTGTTTGGAAGTATCCACAGTATTCTGGACTTCATCCTATAAAGAGAGATAATTATTCATAAATATTTGTTTTTCTTTATTTACAGATTGCGACAGCTATCAGAGAGATGAAATTTAATTTTTTATTATTATTCCAAAATTTTAACAGATCAGCAGATAGTTATTAATGTCAACAACTGAGTACAAATAGTTATTAATTAAAAAAATTAGTAACTAATGTATATTATCCATAACTAAATGTACAAGAATGTCGTTTTTGATAAAAGTTAAAAATAACCATAAATACGTAAAAAATCCTTTTTCCACAATATAAGCTATTTGTGCAATGTTATAATGCTTATTACCTAGACAATAATAAGACTGAATAACTTATTTTAAATATTAAAGTATATTTAATCACATCTCCATAATAACTGTCGTGATCTGTTAAAACACAGTACGACATAATATAAAGCAGATTTCTTTTATGCACTAATAATATAAATCAATACAATAGTTTCTTTTTTAAGATACATCTGTAATATAAAACACAGTGTGACTATACATTTATTAGTGACAATATCTGATCTTCCAACTTAGCAATGAGATATTTTGCACAATATTGATGCCACTCAAATCATGTATTCTGTGTTACCATAACATTGAAACCAAGTTAATAATATATTGCTCTTTTTCTATTTTAAATGTAAAATTAAAGAACTATAGTAAATATTTTCTCTTTAAAAAAAAAAAAAAATCTTAATTTGGGACAGTGATAATTCCCCCCCACCACCCATTTTTCACTTTTCTTTCATTATAAATTCCTATATTTCTGTCATTTCCTTTCTGTGTCACTTTGTGCCGTCACTGTTTTTTTGATTGAATATTTACTTCATGATAGAATTTTCATTGATTCATATTCCTGTATTCTCAATTTACCAATATAACTGATGTCATCATCTCAAACCTAGAGACAAGCAACTTCTACTGTAACTTATGTTAAATAAAATTAAAATTACACTGTGGCAAGTAGAAGTTTAGATAAATTCTATAAATATCGACATGTACACACAAACTTAATGTGTGTGTGTGTGTGTGTGTGTGTAATCAGAATCGCCCCAAGCAAGTCAGTAATGCCACTAAAATACAAGGGGTTACAGGGTGTGGAAGAATTAGGAACAGAAACATTAATGCTGAGCAGAAAGAGACTACTAATCAGGTGTACAGTAGATAGCAATTGATATTGCATCCCAATTTACTAGCCACACACAAGTGGACACTGAAGTCAACCCTCAGAGGTGACAGACAGTTTTATGCTAAATGCAATCATCAGGCCACATGTTTTTTCTTGACAATGTAATATACTAAGTTACAGTAAAATCATCAGATAACGAAGAAAAAATATACACAGGAGTAACTGAGGGACTCTGGAAACAAAGAAACTATGCACACAAAACATTTTTCACAAATAGTAAATATGCGAACAGCACAATACTTTCTTCCAAGTATATCTGGGAAATTAAAAACAAAATGCAAATCACACCAAAAATATCATGGAAAATAAAGAAAAAACATCAGTCTACAACAATCAATCCAAAAACTGCAAACTCTGCTTGGAAGGAAAATTATCTTCCCAGATCAAAACTAACTACTAAATATACAATCAGGACTCATCTCAAAATGCAAACACAAAAACAAATTTTTACTATTTTACTTAAAAATTAAAAACTGAAAAGAATAAATAAAAATAAATAAAATAAAAAAGAAAGAACAAGTAAAATAAATTAATCCAAATAAATAAATAAAGTAAATAATAAACAAATTAACAAAACACTCCAACCAAAATAACCAATAGACTACAACAATCAATCCAAAAACTGCAAACTCTGATTGGACAAAAAAATAGCTATAATTACCTTCCCAGACCAAAACAAACTTCTAACTAAACGATCAGAATTCATCTCAAAATTTTTTCTACGTTACTTAAAAATCGAAAATCAAAAAGAATAAATGAAAATATACAAAAATAAATAAGAAATGACAGGTAAAATAAACTGATTCAAATGAAGTAAATAATAAACAAATTAATAAACCATTAAAATAGACTACCCACAATGCACCACTAACCTGTATATATAAAGTTGAGAAAAAACAACTCGTGTGACCTGATGATCGAGTTTAGCATGAAACAGTCTGTCGCCTCTGAGTGTTGACTGCAATTTCCACTTATATATTTACATACACTATCTCTGATATTGAGTACTTTATCTGATAAATATAGCATACCATAAAACTATCTCTCTTTCTCTATATAGATAGAAGATAGGTATGTAGCACCACGCGTTGGGCATGCATAAGGTTTAAAATGAATTTTTAAAAATAAAAAAGTTTTACTGAAGCTTTCATTATAGATTTAAACAAAATCTAAAGGATTAAATTTAATATACCCAGTAAGCAAAATACTTTTGTGTATTTCAGACAGAAATTATATTGATTGGAATAGAATTGCATTTTTTTTTTTTCAGTAACATCAGCCATTTTTTAGACATTTGTAAACAAAACTTAATTTCCTGTTTTCAAAATCTTGCAAAAGTAACACACACACACACACACATATATAGTGTCTATTAGAGATGCATGGTTTAACTGAAAAATCAATTTTTTTCAGTTTCATCTTCACATCATGAAACCGTATCAGAATTTTTTACGAAACTGAAATTATTTGTTTTTTAAGTGCTAAAACTGCTATCACTACTGAGTGACCATATCCAAAGAAACACTATTGAAAAAAAACTTTCAGATGTTAATAAAATTAACCACTTTATACCATTGTAAAAGAAAAAGATTGAACAAAAATATGGTAAAAACATTTAATTGACTAGTTTTAGAAATAAATATGAAATCTATTTGTTTACAAAAGAAATGAAGAAGAAAAAAAAAACACTTTTTGCGGTAAAACTAACAAAATTTTTTTTTTTAAAATAAAAATAAAAAAATAAAAATAGTTGTTTTTTCATCTTAAGTTAAATTTTATGAAGTCAGATATTTTTAGATAATTAAAGCCAATGTTAGAATAAATTAAAACAAGAAAAATAGATTTTTTTTTTTTTTCTTAATTAACTTAACTTTTTTTATTAAAATAATGTGAATATAAAATTTCTTAATTTCACTTTTAAAATAATGTGTATATTTCCAGATATGCGAGTCTCTACCCTAGTGTATTGTTTGTTTTCTACAAATAAAATTATGTTTCTATTTAGCAAATACACCTAAAATTAAACTTAATTTCCTGTTTTCAGGAAAAATAACTCAAAATAAAAATTGTAAAAAAATAACTCAATATTAAAAAAATAAAGTTTTAACCTCAGTTTTAAAATGTGCATATTTTTAAAACTGCAAGTAATTTTTTTAAAACCCAAAGTAAAAATTATTCTTTTTTAGCCACTAGTGTTTGGTGAGTGTTAGTCTATAACATTCTTCTAAACAAGGAAAATTAATTCATTTTATTTTTACAAATATATTTATGGTTTTATTTTATTTAGTGAATACACTTAAAATTATATATTAAAATGATTAAAATAGTTTTTAATTTCAGTTTTAAAATGTGTATTTAAAAAAGAACAGGTTATATTTGGAAATATACACGTTCTAAAAAATGAAAAATTTAGGGGAAAATTAACTCATTAATTTTCCTTGTTTAGAAGAAATTTATTTGCAAAACCCCAATAACAGTTGGCTGATGTACCAGAAAAGAATTCCCATTTTTTTTTTTTTGCTGCTTACTTTATAATTTTTGAAGGAATTTGCCTCCTCTGATCAGAGAAGAAATGAACATCTTCCTGGTTGTAGTTTAAGGTGTCTTCTAATTGATTGTACAATTTCAAGAATATTGATAAAGATTGGTCACTTTGATTTTGTGAAACAAAGTAACGTGTAAAATTAAGTCTTGAAAAAAAAAGTCATATTTTGCATTTTCGGCTGTTCAAAACAAAATACTGTTTTAACTCGCCGTAAAAAAGTAACTCAATGAATAAATACAAATTACATATTTAGAAATATTATTTTATTTTCTCTCCAGCCATATGAATATTTTTAACTAAGATTGGACCATAAATACACGAGAATTTGCAAGTTGAACGGACTACGTTTCAAATTTATCAATCTCAAATGAAATCAGATATCGACTGGAAATGCTACACAAGAAATTAAATGGCTTCCTTAGAAAGCAAAAATATCGAATCAAAAACCACGGTATCAAAGGGAAAAAACCAGAAACCGATACCAAAACATAAATTGCTAAAACGACCAACTCTGTGTGTGTGTGTGTGTGTGTGTGTGTGTGTGTGTGTGTGTGTGTAGCAGTAGTGCCCGGCGTTGCCCGGGGATGTAACAGTAAGAGTTTGGGACGGCTGTTGCTTTGAAAGATGTGCTTTGTAAGTCAACAGGAACTAAGTTTCTACAAAATGTTGAAATGCTATGCACACAAATTTTAAGCCGACATCATGCAGGCCCAAGTATTTGAAGGTATTGAAGGAAGTAAAGGAAAGCCGTTGTAGCATCAGTCATTTGCCATTACTAAGACATCTGTGAGTAAAAGCTGGCAGCAGTTACTGCTTTAACCAATTGGACCGTTAAGCATTACTGGAAGCACTTGTGGTAAGTAGTCAAGAAACCATGATTCAGTTGCAACATACATAGGGATTGAAGGGAAAACGTGCCGTGAGGAAGCCATAGACATAAAGTATGTGCCGTGCGCAATCACAAACAAACCACTTGTCTCACTAAAAGGCACATCTTATGCCCAAAAGACGGCGCTGCCACGACCACAAAGCAGAACCGTAAAACCGAGAAAAGAGCGAACAGTGACGGGGTGTCATGGTAATAAAATTTCTGCAATATAACTTCCTTTATTCTGATCTGTCACTATTTAGATCGCGGCTGAGAGCCCTTAAAACCGCAACGGGGGTAGCCGTAAGGCTGAGCATCGTAATTGCAATGGAGAAGTGCCATCTCTTCAGTCGCAGTCAACACCACGGCTGAGAGCTTATGAAAACCAAACAGGGTTGCCATACTTGGCATGTGTTTTTAGGTTTTTTTACACGACAACAAACAAAACAATAGAGCTGTATGGCTGACATGTTTCACCCATGGCAGCCGTAAAGTGTATATGGAAGCAGAAGCCTGAATAAAGTAGATGCACTCAACTTTTGTGACAATTAAACGAACTCTGAAGCTTCTCAAGTGTGAATGTGCTTGTATGCACTGGTACGAACTGCAGGTGCTCCGATCATCTGTTAATGAAACCGGAATTTTAGTGGAGCAATCATGTCTAATGCCAGTGTTCATGTGTCTAGAAGCTTGTGTTGCAACTGAATACGGTGAGGTTATCATAGTGTACAAACAAACGCAATGATGGTGGGTGAAGGTATGAAAGTCAGAAGGCAACAAAAGAGCTGGATAACCTTTACAAAGATGTCTTAGTAATGGCAAGTGGAGACTACGACGACCTAACGTTAAAACCAATATGACAAACAAAAAAATTGCCATGCAATTGGACTGCATGTGTGTGCATGGCGCTTAAACGCTCCTGGGCGAGTTGTCTACAGGACCTCCGTGTAGGTTATGTTTCTAGCACAGTTGTTGGGAGAGTAAATGAAAACCCTGTCCTTAGACCCAACTCGTGAGCACCCAACATAAAGTTGGCCGTGAGAGAAGCACTGCTCACGTAAATGCAGACCTGCGATGCTAAGTGTCTGTCCTTGTGATTTGTTAATGGACATAGCAAAGCAAAGCTTCACGGGAAATTGTGGGCGACGAAAGTTGATTGGTATGCTTGCATCTGTCGGCAGAAGATGCATCCTGGGAATCAGAACGACTTCCCCCTTGCCACAGCCAATTGCAATGGTCGCCTCAATCAGGTTTGGAGAAAGGGATTTAATAATGAGGCAAGTCCCGTTGCACTGTTTAGGTGGGAGCAAATTCCTGATTAGCATAATCGGAGCACCAACTTTGAGCTGAAGAATATGAGGTGGATGTCTGGACGGCTGAAGGGAGTTCAAAACTTCTATGGGATACTCAGCTAATTCAGATGGATTGGAAGTTCTGTCGATGGACTTATAAACATGACATTGCCCGGGAATGCAATCCAACAGTTTAAGGTTGATGGAATCAACTGTACAGTTCTTCAGTGCCAATATGGCCCTCCCAGCAGGCCAATCGGCATCGGCAAAATTAGTGGATAGGTTGTAGAAGACTGCATTCATCAATTCATCTGGTGATTCAACAGTGGTGGTAAGCTGATCCATCTGCACAAAACCCTGTGTGTCAGATGGCATTTTCCCCTCCCCAAGAGCAAGAAGGTCCCGTGCGAAGTCAGTGGTTCTGAAGTCCCCATTCAAGTAGGCACGCATGTTCATGCTCAATTTAAGAGTCTCCACGTGGCGCCGAAGGGGAGACGACTTCAGGCAGGCGCTTGGACAGCGTCAGCGTTGCGTCTACCTTTTTAGGAATAACAGGTAGAGTCTGCCTAAAAGTCGCCCTGCGAGGAGAAGGGTTACTCCACCCATGGGGTCGGAGGAGTTGCAGATGTCTTGGAGACTTCGGTCAAGTGCCTCAAAGGTGCCCTTGTGTGTCATCGTGCACTCATCCCAAGCTTGTGGCAAATTCTTTGTTATGTTGCAGAGAGGAGTTTGTGACCGGGTTAGATCAAGCGGCAACCTAAAAGCTAATTGAGCGGTTCTACCTCCCGGTAGCAACGTTGCAGCAATCCCAGAAGATGCGACCGCAATAGCGATCTCCCCACAACGCCGTACCTCTGCCAGGACTAATTTATCAACAAAAGTTTTGCCAGTTCCTCTGGGCACATCTAAAAAGTATATACCTCCACTGGAGCCATTTGACCTGTCTGTTATAGTAGTGAAAGCAACCCTCTGATCAGGTAGAAGTTTGGGCTCGTTTTCGGTAATGTATACGTTCAGCCCCTCGATGGAGTAGGATGTTTCCCACAATGACTCAGTTGGTACAGTGTCAAAACCGTCTCTCAGCGGTGGTAAACCGTAAGTTGGTAAAGAGGCACCTCCCAGTTTGAAAACAACATCTTGTAAAATTTGACACACATAAAGGCGATAGTAAGCCGCAAGTGTGTCGTAAATTTCATTTGAATGAAACCAAAACTGTGCCAGTGAATGTGTGTTCAGAGGGCTAAATCCTGTCCCTTGGTACCCCCGTTTATGGTTCCCTGGTCAAGCAGCTTTGACAGTCTTGCAAACAATTTGGTACTTGTTAGATAGGCAAGCGTTAGTGCTATCAGAAACTGGCCCATTTGCTTTGTTTTGATGGCTCGGTAACAAAACATCGCCCAAAGACAGCGAAAAATCTGCATAAATGGCCCTTACCCGTGCTTTCAAATTGACTTTGTACAAAAACAATTGTATTTTTCCAATTTTTGGCACTGTCAGAACCACCGGTGGGTAATTTTATGTAGGCCTGTGAAGTTTTGTTGAAATCGGTTGAAAAATGTAGGAAATCCGATCCCATATATAAACGAACAGACACAAACACACATACACAACCTGGGTTTTATAATAAGTAAGATATATATATACATACATACAATAAAAAATTATAAGAAAAATGAAAACAAATCTTAAAAATACGTTTCTCATTGAAAAAATTTTTTTTTGCAGACAATATTGTCTTTAATATATATTATTCACAAAAGCAATTAAAGGCTTAATTAAATAATGTCTTAGTTTTATTGCATTTTTTATCTTTGGATTCAGAACAGATTTTCAGTAAGACAGGTTCCGATTTTACCAAAACAAATTGGTGATTTAAATTCTTCAAAAAATTCTGCTTTTAACTAATATAGTCACTAAAAATTATCTTGATGAATTTCTCAAGCTTTTGCAAAATTAAGTAAGGAGGGAGAAACACGTGTAAAATAAAAATATTTCTATCAAGATTTTCTAATAAAAAAAGTGACAATTATTTGATTTTTGCAAGAATTTCCAAATTAATGTGTTTGCCGCTGGAAAAAAGAGACAACAATTTGGTATGCTAAAAGTTAGTACAACCACTGGCACAAGAAAACAAATTTTTTAATCAAAATTTTGAATGTTCTAAAAAGGAGTAAAAATTTAATTAGATAATCAAAAAATACTTTGATCATTCATATTAATAATAACAAAGATTTTGCCGATTTAACTATGTTTTCATTATGTTTGGAGCATGTTTTCATCACGGTATGCTGAGTTTTTATCGATCTCATGGAGGTACCTATATTATATATATATATATATATATATAGTGAGAGAAAGAGAAAGAGATGGGTATGTTAAAATCATACATATACTTACAAGTATATTTATATTTTTTTTCAGGTATTATAAAAACAGTGCTCATTGTTTTATAACAGAACTATATTAAGGAATATACATATTATCTTATATCAATATCCCAACTCAGAGTTTCATGCGACTATGCAATCTTCAGGTGCTGGATACTCACTGACCATTAGGCGTTATGAAATTTGCATTCTCATAGTGTTGAATTAAGACTTGTTCACCATAATATATAAATTATTTATTTATGATTTATATCAAAGTCTTAAGTATGAAAGGCAAAAAAAATTTTTTTTTAATTATTTTAAAAAGGAAAAATTTGAATTAATATAAACATGCTATGTATCAATTTTTGCATAAAAAAATGGTGATAATAGAAATAATTGGTGTTTATTAAAATATATTACTAAAGTTTTGGATGCTTTGGTTCACATTATCAGTGATGTTTTTAGCCGAGGTTCATCAGGAGTTTAAGGTCTTTCAATATCATACCCACTCTTCATGGTGACCCAGCTGATACTGATTGGCTATCGACTTGTGTACCTTCCATTAGCTACAATTTTTTTCATCTTTATAACTACATACTGTGCCTTCCCTTGGCAATTTATAGTCCACTTCCAAATAACTTCCAGTTCAACAGCAATGTGCACTCTTCCATAAAAAAATGGAGGCAAATGCACATACAATTTCTATCTGGTCAGAAACTTGGCAGCATGCTTGGCTTGAAGTTGTAAGTAAAGATTTGTTTCCCTCACTGAGACATATACATGTTCTACTTACACTTATTACATTTTGTTCATGTTAATCATTCGCCTGAAGGAGAAAAATTTTTTTAAAAATACCCCCCTTCCTTTTTTCCTTGACCCTTGACCCCCTGTATGAGTCACACACACACACACATATGCACATCAACGCCAACACACTCACACACCAACATACAAAAAATAAATAAATAAAATGAACAGATATATAAAAAAAAAATTAGAAAAAATATATATACTGTAACCCTGGTAGGGATCAAACAGGTGCTAGATCTTAGCCAGAGATCACCTGTAGGTACCAATGTTTCAGGGTACCCCAATTCTGTCCTCTAGTTGAGACTCCATTGTTGGGTGTAGTTTTAGGTAATACCCAAGACCAGCCCCCAAAAAAAAAAAAAAAAAAAGTCTTATGGAATAAACATATCTCTCATGATGTTAACTTAATTATATGTTAGGATGATAGATGTAATGCTTATTAAACCTAGCCTTATACTTACAAAGGTGAAATTATATATACACACATAAATAAAATAATCAAGTACAATCTACAATATATATGGAATTAATATATGTGTATATAGATATATAAAAAGTGCTATTAATGATGGGTGCTATGAATATTAATGGGTACTACATTTTACAAGGTAACCAAAAAAGTTCTGTCCTTTTTGAAAGGAAAAAAGAAAATGCTTCACAGTATGTGTAATTTATATTTAGTCTTCAAAGTAATCGCCATCAGCATCCAGCACCTTCTGCCAACGTGTCTCCAGCTGTTCAATGCCCTTGTAGTAGAACTTGGGGGGGTTTTGACGCAAAGAAGTCCATGAGGGCTTTGTGCAAGTCTGCTTCATTGGTGAAGGATTTCCCATGAAGATGATTATCCAGGGAGTGGAAGAGGTGGTAATCGGATGGCACAAAGTCAGGTGAATAAGGTGGATGGCACAAAGTCTCCCACCCAAGTTGCTGTATGGTATCCCTGACCACTCGCGCGCGGCCTGGCGTTGTCATGGAGGAAAAGCACACCTTTGTGATTAACCATTGCTGGCTCTTTCTGGTGCAATGCCTGTTGCACACATTTCAATTGCTGTGAGTATAGGTCTCCAGTGACCGTTTGGCCCGTTGGTAGAAGTTCATAACGAACCACTTGACAACCTGCCCACCAGACACAAAGCATGATCTTGTGTCGGTGCATAGACAGTCTTGCGGTGTGAGGGACAGCATCCTGAGGAGACAACCAATGTCTGGAACGCTTGGGAGTTTCATACAGAACCCACTTTTCATCACTGGTAAGCACTCGATTGAATAAGGATGCGATATGGTGGCAAGAAAGCAGCGATACGCAGACTGCCACTCGTTGTCCCTTGTGGACCTCCAACAGCATTTGTGGAACCCACTTGCACAGTTTGTACGTCTTACCTAGGCAGTGCAGGTGAAGTCTGTTTCATCAGAAACGTTGATCTGTCTTGCAAGTTCACCACACGTTAGACTACTGTCCTCTTCAATGGCCGCCTTCAGGACTCTGTCATTCAAGACCTGTGGTCGTCCACTGCAAGGCTCATCATGGAGAGACAAATCTCCCGACTTGAATTTTCAAAACCAACGCCTTGCAGTACATTCATCCACAGCACTATCCCCAAATGCTTGACATATGTGGTGACTTGATGCAGCTGCTGATAAGCCCACTTTGAAGTCGTAAGGCAAACAGCCCCGAACGAGATCTCTAGACACTTCCATCCTTTTCACAGCTCTCCGGCTCATAACTGATGGCCGGGCACGGTGCACATGTTTTTTATAACATCTGATGTTTCTACTTCTGGCTGTCCGAATTTGAAAACAATTGCTACACGCATTTCGTATATATTTCAACTTCATTCAATGACTAATCAAAAAACGGACAGAACTTTTTTGGTTACCTTGTATATTAACAAGGCCTATATACATATATAATTCCATATCAAACGTGTAATAAATTTTATGTTAGATAGATTGTTTTCACTTGAAGTTGTGATCAAATTAGTAGGTACTATAATGTATCTTGTTTCATTAAGTTTGTTTGTATCATTTATTCTTTCATCAAATTTTCAAAAATAAAATGGATTATGCAAACAAACTCAACAAAACAAGATACATTACACTAGCTACCAACTCTAGATTTTTTAAAATTGAAAAGAAATTATCTAAGCTCAAAATTTGTTTCAAGTACTTCTAAAACAATAAGAGACTGGATACAAAACAAAATAACCTAAAACCTGAAGCAGACACTGTCTTGATTGCCACAAAGAATACATAGGAGAAACCTCAAGGAATTTAAATAAAAGATTATATGAACACAAAAGATCTTTTGCAAAACATTACACTAAGTACATTAGTCAATAACTGTAATGAGTGACCATAATTTCAATAAAAAATGCTACTTTAATTACAAGCAATTAAGGTGAAAATGCATAGTGTGTTCTGATTGCTAAATCATCCATGATAATTTGTGTCTTACAACATTTCACCTATCTTGGCAGATCTTCTGTTATCACAATGTGGGATTTGTAATAACAAGAATGAAAAACATAGGGAAAGTGCTAGACTGTGTTAGACAAAAAAAAAAAAAAAAACAAGAAAAAAATCTCCAACATTTTAAATTCAGTGTTCCCACCTTAAGCGTTTACATAACTATAACCAAGACTTGAGTTTATATCTCTCCCTCCTACATACATATATATATATATATATATATATATATATATATATATATATATATATATATATATAAAAAAGTGGTTGTTTGTCTTTTCAAACTCCACATCGGGGTTGAAAGACAACCACTCGTATCATCTGCCAAAATAGTCTATTCCCCACATGTGGTAAAAAGAAATTTTTCTGATTATTCATCATATTGCTCTGTACAAATAAAATACATTGAGCTCTCTTTTTGTGGATCAATTTTTAATATTTTTATATTACTAGGACCCACTTGGATTATACACCCATGGAATTTATTTTACCTTTTATTTATATATCACACGCACATATACAAACACACACAAAGTTTTGCTAACTTAAACTGACAAAGTCTGTGTTTAATTTATTTATTGTATTTTCAAAAAAGCATCAAAATTGTGGATAAACTGTCCAAAGTTCCTGTTTTTGTCTTAGTCATTTTAGTGTTTCATTATTGGGCCAATTACTGAAGAAAATCAAGAAAAGATATCAAGATTTACTAATGAGTTTGTATGAATAAAAACAGAAAATATACTTACACGTTTCCAGAATACTCGGATTAGGAAGAACTGAAAGAGGAGAAAGCCAACGCTGAGGCCGGCCAGCAGTTTGAGTAACCGAGGCTTTCTCATTAGATTGTTTTAGATCAATAGGAGTTGTAGCACACAGGCAAAAAAACAGTGTCTATCACATTTTTGCCCCCTCTTATTTTTTTTTTAAAGATTCTGTATCACACTATCTGAAAAAAAAAAAAAAAAAAAAAAGTTGAAAGTCAGGCATAATACTAAAATATATCATGATATATAATGGGACATTTAAGTGGGAGAGAAAAGAATTGGGAGAAATGTCATAAAACTGACTCATTCATGAGATCACTGACTGAACCAGTGAAATTCATTGATGTGTTTTCTTATGGATTATCAACCCTTTGTGAGTTATTTAAAGCCAAAACATTTTAAGAATAATTATATTTTTGTGAGTGAATATTGCATTAATTATTTTGAGAATAAGATTTTTCCAGATACAGCTTCTACTATTTAACTCATAGCCGGGGGAAGGAGATGGATTTATATCTTTCCCAAAGGTATTTGCACATAAGTGAATGTAACAAACTAAACTGGAATTTGAACTTGGCTCTTCAATTTCTTATTGCAAGCCATTATCCATTACACCACCCATACATCGAAACCTGTGAGAAGAAAGTAAACTGATTTTATGACTTGAAAAATAAGGAAGACTTCTTTGTAATGTAACCTACTTGAAATATTTCATCTATGTAAATAAAATATGTTAATTGAGAAATAATAAGAAAGAAAACAAACTAAAAAGAGAACCAGAGTTGTAGTATTGTAGTTGGAAGCAATTAAGTGGTCATTTGAGTTGGAGTCGGTAAAACTGTACCAACTCTGACCGCAGTTGAATTTATACTTTATAATGTAAAAAGTTTTGCCTTATAGAACCTTTGTTATTTCTTTGACCGTATATTTACTATTTCCTTTAAAGAAATTCATCTCAACTTCTTTTTTTAAAGTCATTTTAATTTTTGTAGTTATTTTGTATTTGCAAAACCATATATGTAATAAAATCTTACTTTATAGAATTTTTATTATGTCTTTTACACACTGTAAAAGATTATATTTCAACGTCCTGTACTTATTTCTTATTTGCAAAGATATATATATATATCTTACTTATTATAAAATGCAGATTGTGTGTGTGTGCGTGTGTGTGTGTGTGTCTGTCTGTAACGTTTATATATTCGATCGGATTTCCTACATTTTTCAACCGATTTCAACAAAACTTCACAGGACTACATAAAATTACCTTGTGGTGGTTCTAACAGCGCCAAAAATGGGAAAAATATAATTGTTTTTGCACAAAATCAATTTGAAAACACGATTAAGAGACATCGTGAAAATGGAAGGGGGACAACTCACATCGGATTTCCTATATTTTTCAGCCGATAAAACAAAACTTCACTTTTTTTCTTTGGCAGGTACTGTTTCTTATTCTCTTGCACACTTTTTTCTTTATTTTTAACATTCAGAATGCTTTAAAAATTCCATTTACAAGACAATTATTTATAATAAAATTCTATTCAATTGGGAGACTCATAACGATTGAAAACAATGTTTTTGTTTGAGTTTGGGTTTGACCAATTCATAAAAAAAAAAAAACAATAAAACTAATTAAGACATGCATGTCCGTCAACCTTAAACAATAATCTTTGTCAATTTTATTTTTCAGTCTTTATGATGGTGGATACTTGATCTATCTCTTACTGTTATATCCCGGCAATGCCGGCTCTACTAGTATCTCTCTCTCATATATATATATATATATATATATATATATATATATATATATATATATATATATATATATATATATATATATATATATATATATATATATATATGTGTGTATGTGTATGTATGTATGTATGTAAAATGTCTTACATTATAGCATTTTTATTTTTATCATTTCTTTTATATCCTTTCAAAGATTTTAACTCTAATTCTGTTAGAAAATATTGGAGAATGAATAGGTATGATATAAAAGCCACAATATCTTTATTCTTTGATATAAATCAGTTATATAGGCCTGCTCAAGTTAGGAATGAATACATTGGCTTTATCAGATTTGTAGGCTATAATCACTAAATTACATAAAGAGGAGTCGGAGGTGCCAAAAATAGAGTTAAAGCCAAAGGTTTTGTGTTCCAACTCCACAGCTCTGGGGAGAATAAAGACAAGACACTGTGCTGGCCTACAGACTTTTGGTGGGTTCTGTTAACGGAAAGGGAGTTTCCTAAAGAGGAGGTTTTTAAAAAAGACAACAAAAACAGACAAAACTTTGGGTATATGCAAAAGTTCCAGGCACTGTCATCTCTAGATGTGGAGCAGAGACTTTTGTTGACTAAAAGCATGATTTAATTTTTTTACAGGTTCTGCCAAAAAACAATTTTATATGGTTCTGGTGGATGACTTAACAATTTGGCTTTGCAGACTCACCAATCACCATCAAATAATGTTGTAGAGGTTACAAGCAGACAAAGGTGGTAATTGAGTGAAAGGAACAGCAATACAGGCATAGAAAGAAAGAGAGGTTTATTGTAAAAGAGAAAACACTACTGAAAGACAGGGAATCAGTGAGCAAGCTAGTAATTCCCAAAGCAAGTCTATTTACTTTACCTCCCTGCGAGGCAGAATGTAGCACAAGGCCGATTTTTAATGCAGGCCAAAACCACCCCAGATGAGATTCTGCCCTTCAGCATAGCCTCATCTGGGTTCCTCTCTGCCTGAAGGCAGAGAATTCAACCAGAACAGCTGGAGATGAATCTCCAACTAATTCCTGAAGCAAGTTCACCCTGTTCACACTATATATATATATATTGATATAGTCAGTCCATAATAGGCAATAGGGAGAGTGGGACATTCCATTACAACAAATAATAATAATATCAAGCTAGATAGATAAACAAGTTTCTTCTCAGAAGATAGGGGCTCTTCAGAATTTGTTGATTTACCATACATCAAACTACACGGTATACATACAATGGTATGGATTCTTGTTGAAATTATTCTTTTATTTTTTTGTGAGATCATTTTCAACTCTTTCCTTGTTCAATAAAGAATTTTCTACTTAAAATGAAGATTTGCAATAAATACCATTCATTTCTTGATGACAAGTTTTGTACAAGACAGAATAAACATTGCTTTTTGTTTACATCCTCTCAATCTTTCTGCCCTTCTGTCTAAATTGTTCGCATATGATCAAAGTTAACATCAAGCCTGGTCATTACCTTAATGGGTGACTGTAGGTGCTGTAAGCTTGGCTGTGCAGTTGGTGTACTGGATAATGGCTCAAAATTGTTAATCAGAGAGCAGAGTTCCAGTTCAATCCACTGATGCACCTGGACTCTCCGACTTCAGTGTCACACTGGGTGCAAAGTTTATTTTGGCATCATCTGGGTTCACTCATATAATATACTTTGTTTCATATGTAAAAGATGTAAGAAATATGGAACAAAATTTGGCAGTATCAGAATGTTTTTAGTCTGTATATTTACCACCAATTTTTTTTTCTGTTGGCTATCATTTTTGCTTTACCCCAGGAGATAAATAGGACAGACCTTCCCCTCTTTTTATCCAAATTCTACAGCTGAAGATTACTACTGAATGGAACTGCTGAGATATTGTAAAATCAACAAACCCAATCGGATCCACAGTCCAGATAACTCATCTCAAAATTACAGACGATAGCCTCATGATGTTTGGGTGGCTCATAATTTAATGGATTGCATTTTCATCGACAATTTTCTGCTCAAACAACAAAAACCCATTTTTAAAAGAATGAGCACAATTGATATAAAATGGATTGAAAAATACCATAGTGAAAATGAAATGAGCTACTATTAACCGCTACAAATGTTGGTCTTCATCTGAAGGTGATACTGTGTATCTGGTGAGATTGGAACTGCATTGCATATTATGAGCTCCTACTGAAAAGCAGACATTGAATTCAGACAAGTACTGTTCCCATTTGGATGGTTGAAAAGGCAGTCATCGATGAAAAATGTTCAGAATTGACCAATTAGAATGGCACTGTCTTTCAGCAGAGCATTGCCAGATTTCGTGTTGTCTTACTGAATTGGCAGAAATTGATACAGCTTGTCTACTCAGCTGACCATCAAATTACCACTTATTTTGAACCCTACAAAATTCTCTTAATGACAAGAATTCCAATTTTCTAGAACTGTGTAAAAAAACACTTAAGTTCATTCACCAGAAAGATGTCAAGTTCTTGCAGGATAGAAACGTAGGAATGAAAGTTGCCTCAAAGATGGTAAAAGGTTGTGATGCAAAATGTGACATATTCGGTTGAATGAATCTATTTGTAAATATCTAAATATTGTCTTTGAAATTTATTATGAGTTTTGTTTCAATCCAATAAATATATTTGACTTCTGTAAACATTTGTGAAGGTTTTTTGTTATATTTAATCATATTTAAAATTAAGGAGTTGAGTATGATTACAGTTTTTATGATTGGCTAAAAATAAAATGAATTAAAACTCGTGTGTGCAAAAACTGATTTTTATGCAAGAGCAGGAATTAGTTAATATGCTAGTATTTGCCTTGAAATTCATTCTTTTTATTTGAAAAGTTGATTTTTGAAATTAGATTATTTGGAAAAAATTTTTCTAGGTATAGTTAGTAGTTTTTGTAGGTAGCACCACAATTGCTTTAAGTTTTCCTTTTTGTTCCCCTATATATTTAGAAAGTGCAGTATTGTTAATATATCTTTTTTATCAAAGATATTTTATGATTAGAAACCTTTCTTCTTGTTTTAAAGTTGTTTTTTTTTTCTGCTGCACCTATATAGATTTTTTCTTATGCATTGTTTCTTACTGTAACTTTTTATATATATTATTGATTAAGCTTTTATTTTTAAGAGGGTATTCTTTGTCCCCATTAGCCTCATTTATTCATCTTCCCTCAAGAAACATTAGTCCTTCAGAAGTCATCACAAGGTAAGAGATATGATACTAAATTATACACCTGCATGCCAACAAAAAGACTCACTCAGTTTTGTTTTTGAAACAAAGAAAGTAAAGACAGTAGTCAAGAGATGATAGAAGACATAGCATCAATTTATAATCTTCTTACTGAATTCTAAAGAAATGTGAAACAATTTTTGTTTTCCACAAGAATTTTTTCATTCAGTCTTCTAGCTAGGACAAGAAAAAAACCTTGTTTAGTATGCATTTATTGCAGCAGGTGACAAATAGTTAAAAAGTATTTACTGCCAAGGCAAATAATTTTACTATACTTAAGCTAAGCACAAGTTTGCTTGTGGACTTTCTGGAGTGACAAGTGCGCTCATCATAGGATTTGTCCCAGTTTGAAGTTCATGACCCAAATTCACAACAGCCAAGCATTTTGTTGCAACTGAAAGCTTGATTGTGAAAATACGAGGATTATGTTTACAGTGGTTCATGCAAATTTAAAAACAAGTCTACTTCTTTTTGAAAACATACAAAGTTAAGAAAACCATTTATCTTTCTGAATGTGAACCCTTGCATGATCTTTGACCAACAGTAATTTTATTTAAGGTAGAGTTATTTTTTTCCAACTATGAACCTACACATACAGATGAACTTCAAACAGTTAGACACAACCAAATATGAATTTCTGTTCAATTTTGCTGATCACACCATATGCGGAAATAGTAGAAAAATGAAAGTTTTTGTTCTGCTTCAATGTTGTTAGATGTAAATAAATTGTAACAGAGAGTTGTTACCACTTTGTAATGGACAAGGTTGTTGTTTTTCAAAATAAATGAACACATAGATAATTGGTAGAACTCAGATACAATGAAGGAAAACATTTCTGTGATTAGCAGTAGCATGTGTGAGTGCACCACATGGTGACATGAAATTTTATATTACCAATTGCTTAATGCTGCTAGGTAGTGTAGCAAAGTCCATTAATAGAAAAGGTGGGGGCAATCCTAAAAATTTATTTTGTCTATGTAATCACAATTAAAGTCTCATTTATATTGTTCTCCCAAACACATTTAGCCAGGGTTTCTTCAGCTAGTAACACTTGTCAGTAACAGATACTTTATCTTCCAGTGTTGGATTTTGTAAATCCTGGAAATTTCAAACTTTATTCTGTTCCTATTTGGAATATGACAGACACCTGAAGAAAGTTGGAGGGTACAACACTGTGATTATAATAATACCAATTACCAATTTGATGAGAACATTAGTCAGTCTTGGAATAGATTAAAAAGTGCTTCAACAAAAGGCATGAGTGTTTTACAACTAAGGCAAATTATTTAATTAAGTTCAATTTTACTTGTCTTGTTATTCTATAGGTCTAGAAGAATGGTATTTATTCGCTCCTCCCACCCCACGTAGACAAACAAAAGTTCGAGTTTAAAATTGGAGACCTTCATGCTTTACATGTAGATAGAGAAAAAAGCTACCTAGTTCCCTTGTCACTCCATTTTGGGTCACTTTACAGCAGGGATTGATCCTGATCTTCTTACCTCCTCATGAGGAAGTGCAACCCGAGGAGGAAACCACCCACCATCACTACCATACACACACACACACACATAAAATTAAACAGTTTCGGATGGATGGATGCAGACCTGTAACCAAGCAGACGAAATTCACAATTGAATGAAAAGTATTTCGAGCATAGTTCAATTCAGCATTTCAAATGATGTCTACATAAACACACACTAATTTGTTTCCCTTATCGCACATAATTTTATATTGTTTTAAAATTCTTTTCGATATGAAAATCTATGCGTCTGAAATAAAACGAAAAATACCGCCATCAGAAATGCATTTTTTTTACAACTATTTTTTTTTCTGTAAGTTTAAAAAAAAAAAAAGAAAGAAATTTTATTTATTATTTTCTCATTGTTAAAAAGAAAGAAATAACTAAGTAAAAAAAAAAAAAAAGAAAAAAGTGGTACCAAGACGAAATAAAACGAAAAAACACCGTCAGTAATAATGCGATTTATTTTGTTAAAAATGTTAACTATTAGTCAGTATTTTTTTTGTTTTTCGTTTCTTATTTGAGGAAAAAAACAAAATTTCTTGAGTCATTAAAAAAAAAAAAAAAAACATGTCTTTTTGGACGAAGCATCATTAAGAAAATCAAATTTTGATGAAAAACTAGAATTTGAAAAAAAAAAAAAAAAAAAAATTAACCTGCTTTTTTTATTTTTGTTTTAAATTCTTAAAAAATTTTAGTCATGAATGCTGAATTAAAAGTTTTTTTTTTTTACTCACGAAAAAATAGTTGAAATAAATTATTATAAGTAATTTTAGAAATATTTTCATTTCGAATGCATTATAGTCATAATATGAGTCTCGTTCAAGAAGTTTACGTCCGCTGTAATGAGATTAAAAAAAAAAAAAAAAAAAATCAGCATTTGGTATGTAAAAAAATAATTGAAACGTTAAAATGAACTATACTACACGTTTTTCTTCCCTTTTTCTCTGATAGGAACCAAAATCATAATAAATCTTCATTTCAATTTGATCTGGATATTTTTTATTTGGAGACGAGAATTTAGAAATGAAAAAGATTGAAAAAAGGGATTCAAATTTTGCTTAAAAATTGAATCAAATCTTTCCTAATTTCCCACCAAAATTATAGAATATACAAAAATTATTTTAAAAAAATTATATTCAACAGAAAAATATTTTTAAAAAATTATATTTAAAAGAAAAAATATAGAAAAATTATATTTTAAAAAAAATAATTAAAAGAAAAATATAGAAAATGATGTTTAAAAAATATTTAGTTATATTTTTTAAATTTTTCTAAAAAATAATATCATTATTTTAATATTTTTCTTTTAAATTAAAAGGAAAATATAGAAAAATTATATTTTAAAAAAAATATTTAAAAGAAAAAATATAGGAAAATGATTTTAAAAAATATTTAAGTTATTTTTTAAATAAAATTTTTCTATATTTTTCTTTTTAATTATTTTAAAAATATCATTTTCTATATTTTTTTTTAAATTAAAAAAGGAAAATATAGAAAAATTATATTTTAAAAAAATATTTAAAAAGAAAATATAGAAAATTTTTTTAAAAATATTTAAAAGAAAAAATAAAAAAATAAAAATTAAGATATTTAAAAGAAAAAGAAAAATTTAAAAAATATTTAAAAGAAAAAGAAAAATTAAAAAATATTTAAAAGAAAAAGAAAAATTAAAAAATATTTAAAAGAAAAATTATATTTTTAAAAAAATTATTTAAAAGAAAAATCCAGAAAAAAATATAGAAAAATTAAGAAATAATTCTATTTTTTTGTCGAATATCTGCGTTTTTGTTTTGTTGTTTATGTCGTGAATAGAAATAATGTCGATGTAGGACGACGTTTTTGAATTGACAAGCGAATGTTTTCATTCATTTTTCTATTTTTCTTTAAGGAAAATGAAATAACAATTACGACAATTATTTATTTGGCATCTATAAGATAAAATTTATTATTAGTTTATGTTATTATCAAGTTTCTGTTTATCTTTTTCTACTTAAATGTTTTAAAAAAATTAAAAATGTCTTAATTTCTGTCGACATTACAAATTTATATTACAAGTTTTTGCAAAAAATTTGTAATTTTTGGTTCCCAAGTCAATACGTCGTTTCTTTATAAGTAAATATTTTTTTTAAATCTTTAAAAAAGATTTATTTCAGCATTTTTCTCTTTTGCTCTTAGTCTTTTAAAATAAAACATCAAGTTTGGAAATCAAGAGAATTGAAATTTTTATAAACAAAACAATTCTTCTTGCCACCTTAAAAAGACGTTAATATTTATTTACAATCATTTACCTGCTCTCGGTAGATATTCATCAATTCTACTTGCTGTAAAACCCCAAAATCATTTGGTAAATATACAATTGGGGCCTGGTTTCTCCGTTTGAATTGATTACAACCCCAACTTGGCCGGGTAGGAAAAAAAATGAGGGTCGGGGAGACAACTTGTCTTTGAAAATCTTTTGGAATCTTTCTTGGCGCGCTCTCCTCTCTTTTTACAAACTTGCATTTCCCATCATCAACCAAGAAAAGGATTTACAATTGTATAAAAACATTTATTTAATTTTATTCGAGTCTTTTAATGAAACACAACAAAAAATGGTCACTATTGGTCCACTCATAAAAAATAGGGAAATTTTTTTAGGAAATACTTTTTTTGTAGATTATTAAAAAAAAAATAAGCCTTCCTTTGACAGCAACATTTGTCAGAATCGAAAGATATTGATTTTTATCGATTTATAATGGGTTTTTGTTTAAATATCAATATAGTTTAAAATCGATCCTTGGTTTTTACAGAGTTATTGGCCTTAGTTGTTTTGCGTACAAATTTTTTTGAGGTGGGTTTAAAAAAAAAAGATTTCTCTCAACTGAAATAACGAACAAACGGATATAAAATTTTAACTAAGCAAAGAATAAGACTTTACATTGATTAATAAAATTATGTAACTGTTTATTCTTAATTTAAAATAAATGTTTGTGCATGTTGGGTGTGCAGGTGGTGTTGGTTAAAGAAAGAACAAGAAATCGACGAGCCCAGTTCGAATTCCAGTTGAAATCGTTATATTCACACAAATACTCTTGGGAAAAGTATGAATCAGTCTATTCTCTACTCAGCTATGAGTTAAATAGTAAGGTGGACTTGACTCTCTAGCTGTGGTTGGCAATGAGTAATGGACAACTCTGAATTAAAAACCATATATTGGGGGTACATACTAACGTACACTCAACATAGATACAGTTGATTCTGTGGGTGTTAAAGAAACACAAATAGGCCTGAGCAGACAGGAAGGTGTAGTGGACCATTATGTTGACTATGGCTTTCCTTTGCAATATTATGTTGCCGGTCACCATTATGTAGAGGACCCAGGGGTGAAGATGTAAAGAAAACATGTGCGTTTATATTTCCTGCTAAAGTGTCCAGCTACAATAGAATGTTGGACTTGGATTAAGTTCAACTGAAGATAAGGAAGACAAACAAACAAGACCGATATATGTAAACAAATATATGTATTAAACAAAACATTTACAAAACACATAAAACATTTGTGTGTGTGAGTGTGAATGTTCGTATTTTGGTGAATGCATGTGAAGAGTTTGTATTGTGGTAAATATTCATATGTATGTGTATGTTGGTAATGTTCTTTAATGTCTGACTACAAGGTCAAGACAATAATTCTCTGGGACTACATTTTGCAACAAGAATAGAGAAGAAAGAGAGGAAGAGGCAAACTCGTGTTTGTTTTTATAGATAACGTAATCACGTGACAGGATCAGAGCACCTTGGCGGGAAACTTGACTTAGTTACGTGCTGAAAAAATATATTGTGCATGGGTGGATTGCAACACCCACTTGTGTGTTTATTGACCAATTAGAAGCTGACATTTCCTGAAAAATATTTACTAAGCTAAAGTGCACAAAATCGACTACATGAAAGTATAGCGATTATAGCTGCGATTTATAAATTGTCTATTACAAAGTAGTGTTGATTTATTATCCAATGAATGCTTGTTGTTGTATAATTTGAATTTTGTGTAAGTATGCATGTATGCGTGTGATGATGATGATCATTACAAAGGTTTGAAAACAAGCACCCATGCTAAAGATGAGAAAACACATTGATTTACAGTACACCGTGTGCAAAACAACTCTGATGGTTTTTTTTTTGTGTATGTGCTTCTGAAAACATCCCATGCAAAAAAAGTAAAATATTCAGAAAATTAAAAAATATGCAGATAACAATGTTAGCACATTTTCAGACTTGGCATTTGTAAATAAAAGCAAAGTGACTTGGTCTGTAAAAACAGGGTATCAATTTGACTCTATTGATATTATAAAATTTAAAATGATAAGCAGGACCCCACCCTTCTAAAATGATAACAAATCAATATTTTTCAATTTGAACAAATGTTACGACTTAAGAAAGCTCTAAAGAACACTTGTCTACAAAGATTATTTCCTGAAAATATTTTCTCTATTATTTATGAGTGAACCAATTTAGTTAACTAATGCCAAAAAATGTTCCTTTCAAAATTACAGATACCAAAAATACATAGATATTGATTACCTTTTTCATGTGCCAAGAAGAACTTATAAAAAAAATCCCAAACTGACAGGTATTAAATTTTTTTTAAAATTGAGGAAGTATATGAAATATATAGGTTACTTCCCCTTGGTTGGTAAGATCCCTAGTAGGTAGAGATGAATCCTTTTATCTGGTAATAATGGGTAAGATCCAAATTTAGGAGCCAAATGGATTTGAGCACTAAAGGAGAGAGGCCTGAAGACCACTGAGGTGGAAGGACTCGTTTTAGCCTACTCCAAAGAACAGACAATGCTGGCTACGAGCAAAACTGAATAGACATGTTACCTTGTCAAGCAGACATCGGAAGAAGAGATATAATAAATTTCAGATAAGTGTCTATAACCATTTTAAACAGATTCATGTATTATTCTTTGTCCATGATGAAATGACATTAACTGGTAAAGAAATATGTTTAGCAATTCCATCTTCTCTTTCTCCATGTATAAATATATTATTTATATAAAAGTATGTTTTTAAACTTTTCATTTGTCTTGTCCTTCATTCTTCTGTTTATGACTCAACCTTTACTAATGTGAAGAGTGAACTTGCTTCGTATTTGTCAGCTTATCCAATTGTGGTTCAATTCAGGACAGTGTCACCTAAAGTGGAGGCTGGATATGCATACAATTCCTGTATTTTGTCTTAAAGACAATCATTATTGAGAAGCCAGTCTCACTGAGGTCAGTTGAATGAAAAGGGAGAAAAGTTTTGATAGCAATTCCACTAAGCTTGGGATATTCTGCTTTCACTTTTTCCAAAAGGAAGCAATGTCATGTTGAAGTTTCAAAACTTATCTTCAATCCTTCATCAGCAGCCAGCTCCAACAATTTATCCTCCATAGTGACACTTAAGACAGTCATCTCTCAGTGGTATAAATGTATTTCTATTCCATCCATTCCATGGATCTTGTTCTGATGGAAAGGAATTTAGGAAAATTCAGAAATGGAAGATTTGATAATTTTAACAAGGTAGGAAAATTTGGTAACTATGAAATAAAAGTCAATTGAAAATTGATTTTATGGCCGTTCTGTATTTTTAAGTAACTGAAAATCATGGGGTCCACATTAAACTTCATTACATTACCAGGGCTGTACTTGCAGAAGGTGTGCTTAGGGGGCTAGGCCTCTTTCTCCAACATTTTTTGAAAAGTATTATTAAATATGGGGGTCTAGATAAAACTCCACTACAACAATATCAGGACCTTACTTTCTGGAAGGGGCTATCCCCCATCCTACGTTTAAAAAGTATGAACTAAAAAAAAAATCATGGGTTCCAGTTCAGATAAAACCCAACCGCAACAATACCAGGGCCGTACTTTCTGGATTTTTTAAATAAGTATTTAATTACTATACTCTATTGTTTTCAAGCAAATAAAATCAATTTATCTAAGTTAAATTTAAGTTCTTGTATATTCTTTGCAAATTATTATTTTAATAAAAAAGTAGTAAATAAATTAAGTTTTAGATAGTTATTTTTTTTTAAAGAAGCAAAAACTACATAGCTTCATTTCTATTTCAAAAATATAAGGAAGGGGAGACTTAGCCCCCAAATCTCCACTCCAGGACAGCCCTAAAATCAATTTTCAATCAACTTATTTTATAGTTACCAAATTTTCCTACCTCATCAAAATTACTAAACCTGCCAGGCACCACTGGAAAGTAATGCTAAAAATGATCTGCCAAATGATATGGTATGCTCATGTTTTAGCAAATCTGTGGAGGTACCTACTTTTTATATAAGGATTATTTTATTCAAATTTAAATTCTAGGTAGAAATATAAATGCTGACTAGCCTCCTAAAAAGAATAAAAATTACACTTTTATATGCTGAAGTGATGTGAAAGGTTTTAAAGCAAAAGGATCTATGAAAGAATTTTCTTTCAGTTTATCAATGAAATCTGAGTGAAGTCTTCTTTGAGACTATAAAAGGAAAATGTGACAATTCCAATATAGGAAAATCTTTTTTATTACTTTTAGATTTTATGGGATTGTATTTCCCCACACACCCTTTATATTTTTATCCTTTCTTTCACTATCAACTCATTCATTTTCACTGAATACTTCTATGTAAAACACACACACACACACAAACATGTAAAATCAAAATTAAAGGACTGGTACCAACCAAAGTCTAGGACTTCTCAGATGGATGGGAAAACTTTGGTCTCAAGCTTGAACTCAAGAATCTATAAAAAGTAAAGTTAAAAGGACAAATATTTCAAAGAAGAGAATTTATTAACCAGTTTTTTTTTTAGCTATTTTCTATTGATTTTAATTTTTACTTTTAATTCTTTTTTACAAAATATCTTTATTAAAATTTTTCTTAACTTTTATGCAACAACAGCAAAAGAAAAAATTTGTTAAAATTTTATTTTTTTTATTGAGTATTTTAAAGGAATATTTTGCTTATTGGAAATATTAAATGTATTAGCTTGAAATTAAAATAAAAGCTTCAAGATTTTCCATTTTTAAAAGTTCATACCTTTGGTATTACATTTCTGTGGAGATACAAACTTGTTATATTATTCATTTACTTATTTAGAATTAGCGTTTCTTTAAGAAAGTATATCGACTGTAATTAAATACTAGTTTTATTGTATTATTTTTTCATATTTAGGATTCCAAAACATTTCTTTAATGAATCCTAATTCAAAAATAATATATTTATGCAATCCTAACTAAAAGTAAATGAAATACCGTAATTACAAGGTAACCTTTATTCATAAAAATACAGTATTTATTCACAAGATAATCTTTTTTTTTTGTAATGTCCAAACCAAAAAGATTTAAAAAAAAACAAAAAAACCAATGCATGCCTCTATTCTGAAATTCTACCATAAAATTGCAAGTACTATTTTCACCAAGTGGGTACGTAGAGCTTGTGTTGTCAAGGTTCCTAGTTGTATCTTTTTAAGATCAAAGAGCAAAGCAGATGGTTGGCAAGTCACAGCCGTAGATAACCCCATTAATCATAAAACCAACAAATTCACAGATTTGGACAAAAAAAAAAAACAAAAAAAAACAGAATGAAAGCATAAGCCACAAAATTTTTCATACTTTAATAGTCTTTTGTGCTTAATTTGTAATATATAATAGTATTACTATAATAATATAGTATATCAATGTAGGTAGAAAAAAAAGCAAATGTTGATAAGATAGCAAGGATCATATAGCACTGCCTCGGGACCCCAATGAGGCTTATGGATTTAATGAAGTTTGAAAATCTGCTAGGCAGCTAGATTATTAATGAATAAAATATTAATTTTAAAAATTTGTGCCAAAAACCACATGGCTATTCCTTTTTTCCACAGTAAGGTGAATTTTTTAAAAGCCAAATTAGAAATATGTCCATGAAAATGGCGTTTTGGTATTCCTAGGTGTGGTTTACCACATAGTCACACACCACATCATGATGATGGTGTTGTCTTATGCATTTCAGTTTATCATTTTGCTGTTAACATTCATTAGTTGTATAGCAATGACATTTAACATGAGTAATTGAAAAATGTGAACATAATAAATATAAAACTAAAATGAAAATGTTAAACTCAGTCCCAGCAGTCACCTGTGGCATGGAATATGAGTAGTGCCTGTTTCCTGGAAACTCTCCACGTATCAGCAGATAAAGGTTCACCTACCACTGCTCTACAGCACTTGATCCCAGCATAAACCAAAGAAACACTTTAAGGACTGTTTAAGAGTCTCTTGCAACCTGCCATATAGATGAGCCTAAGTAGGAAACTGCTGCTTGTGATTGAAATATGTGAAGGTGTACAATTCATGAAGACACAAAGATCTTCCAAGAACATGCAATGAGTTCGACAAATGTCAAGTGTACAGCTAAGAAAGGTGAAATGATTGAGACAGCAGGTGATGTATATGGCAGTATATGTCTTTTCAATACATCTCGTTAGACACAAGAGCCATATTGGTAGACCTTTCACAAATTACTATCAGTACTATGTGGGAAATAAATTAGCATACAGGATATGTCAAAAAACCTGTACAAACTGCTTTAGTCTCATGTCATATGAAAACCCACTAACAAGCTAAACAGATTTTACAAAACAGGCCATGCCCTGTACAAAACAACTTGGTTTGTTACATCTGTAATAAATATTGCAAGTTACTTACTGGCTTCTAGAGCCAGTAGTGAGAATGAGAAGCAAAAATAAATAGATCAAATTTATCAGGGATGGTCAAATATCTTTAATAAGTCAACAGACAAATATAATCTTTGTACATTTTTATGATTTTTATTTAGTTGACATGAGCATAATAAAAGTTTTTTGGAATTACAAAATTTTGGCTACACATACACAACCACCATAAATCTTGGTAGTATGGAAAAATATCTGAAGCAGTGATCATAGTTGTATTTCTGTGTCAAATGCATTTGTGCTTGAGACACAGAAGCAAAATTTCAGCTTTTTATCATAGTACACTGACTTTATTGATACTCCATCATTTTCATGTTTAATTTGTTCTTTTTTGTGTCAATGATAAAAAAAAGTAAAACTCAAAAATTAAAGTTTGGTTATTTAAGCTTAGTCTAACACAAAATGACAATTGTGGGGCACCTAGTAAGGATAGGATTCAGTAACATAAGGCACATGTGGAGCAGTAACTAATAAACTAGTCAAACCAGGACTACTATAATGAATCTGATCCTCACTTGTGAAAATGTGTCAGACTTTATTTTAGTTCTATAGTCCCTTCAAGACATAAATGATCATGGCTTTTCAGATTCATTATTTTCATATTTGTAAAGAATGCATTGCCATGATTATTTTGGAGAAAGATAGTGGAGTGGTTTCCCATTGCCTTCTTCAAGTTTTGAATTCAGATTTGTCCTGTCCTGGGTATGACAATAAACTATATCCATGTCCTGGGTAAGACAATAAACTACATCCAACAGCAAGGTCTCTGATCTGGAGGCTTTAAGGAGCTTGGAACCACCTCTTAGTTGATAGTATTCCCAGGTCCACTCTGACCCAGGGTGGTAGCATCTGTTAGGGTTCCAGCTATGGGCAAATAGTTAACCCCCAAACTGGGGTCAAAACACTATGAAAGTATTAAAATAGGTTTTAATATCAGGAATATGTTTTTGTAAAAAAAAATTTACTAGCAATAAATTTTTGATAAAAAAAATATTAGCAACAATACATTTTTGAAAAAAATATTACCAGCAATAAAAATCCTGTCGGCATTAAATAACCCATTGAGATTGATATGCCATAAAACAAACCAAACCAAATGAGATTTGTCCTCCAAGACTGGTTGCAGATCAATGTTTGATCTGGGTTTTTATGGCTCAAATCAAAATGTGTACAAAAAAAAAAACATTTATTCTCAAGTTCAAGGTATCAATTTGAACTTCAATAATCATTCATAAATTGATATTTCTAAATCAAGTTAGTAAAATGTAGCATTTCCTGCAGAACTTGAATCTAATTCAAGGGTAAAAAGCATTCTTGCTAAATCAGCTTTTTTTTTCAGTTCCTTGGGTTACTTTGCATAAAAACTAGAAGCAACTGATTTGTTATGTTGAAAAATGGAGTGTTGAAGGAATAAATGTCGTTTTTGAGACTCAATCCACAAAAATTAATTTGGTCTCAACAACAACAAAAAAAATAAAAACATGCGTGCACACACACACACAAAGTAACCAATTTTTAACCTAGCCCTTAAAAATGGGACTAAATTATCTTGAAAAAAAAAAAAATTCTGCCATTAATGATTTTAAAAAAATTCACATAGTATTAATGATATAAAATACTTATAGTATATTGTATAATCAATACTATGTGAATAAGTATCATCAATACTATGTTTCAGATTTTGCAATTTTTTTTCCACTTGTTAATTTTCCAACATTTCATCTATTTTGGATACACTTTTGAAAAATATTTAACGATATAATTTGAAATTGTAGAAAGGTAATTAGAGTGCCAGAAATTAATATATTATGCCAACCTTGTTATTACTAAGAAGGAAAACAACTTCCATGTCCAGGAACTCCAATCTGGTTTTAACATTAAACATGCTTGTTGTAAAACTCAAGAATATACAGAGCTCTATTCAAAGATGTATAAATAGTGTAAACTGTGCTCGAGTTGTGATCATACATTTTTATATGCAAAATAAAAATACCTTTAATCGAGCAATAGGAAAGCGTGAATTGCCTAATAATTTTCATATCAAGAATTAACCAACTCCTGTACAAAGTTCGTAGATATAAAGATATTTGCTTTTACTCAAATTTTTTTTTTCTCACTTGCGACTTCATTTTGCCTGGACAAACCAAATACAATTCCCGTTAACAATTTGATCTTTGCCAGCCTTATGATCAAAACCAAACACATGGGATAAGGCAAGGATTGGGTTGAAGTGGTCAACTCTGTGATCAGCCACAGGGATTGGATATTGGACAGACTGACAGAGAAGAAGGCTACACATGCACAATGTGAATGGTCATCAATTTCAAAAAAACTTTGGGATTTATCTTTTAATAGTTTGACAGATGAGATGTTCAAAAACCTACAGCTGGTTCCAATAATTTGTCACATTGATTTTTTCATTGCTTTCAATTGATCCAAGTGTTGAAGGCTAAAAAACAACTGAATGTAGACCTGGTTGTTACACATTTTGTGTAACATTCTACACAGTTTGAAATTTGACTATGCTTGAAAATTTTGAATTACACACTTAATTCTTACTGCTACACATTTTAGTTACCTTAACAACTCATGGTTTGTGGATGTCACAAATTCTTGACTGCTGCACCTTTTCTGTGAAGTATAATGGATTTAATGAACAGAACTACAAATAGAAATTTTCACAAAGACTACACATTTTAGCTAACCCTACTATTCATGGCTTTTGTTACACATAGCACAGAACACAATGATGTTATTTTTTTCAGTTCATCTAGTTTAGCATTCAGCTCCTCTTCCAATTTTGATATTTCTATGGACTTGTCCTTGCATGGCATTGGACTTTGCTATAAGTGTGAAGTTCTGAGTCTACTCAGCTTTCTCAGCATAGCTGTCAGCTGACTTGAGCAAATCTCGTGTGCATCTTCCAAGCTTGTCTTTTTTGGTCTTTAATTTCCATAAGCACAGATTTCTGTTTTTGCCCAGCTGCTTCTTTCTTCTCAGCCTCAAGGTATTTGGTTGTATGCTGTTCTGACATTGGAAGCTTTGCAGAGAAGAGCTTTAGTCATGGGAACATTCCTAGCACCTCCAACTGTGGCCAAATAGTCTAATGCACTGTGCAGCCAGTCTTCATATTGCCAGTGAAAATTTTCTTACTGAAAAACTACTCTCTATTGAGAAAGTACCAGCAATCTGCAAACAACTTTCCAGTTTTTGATATTCTTTGTTGCTAGACAAAGAGCAGAACAGTGTCAAGATGGTTTCTATGCTTGCTGAAATTCTTGAAAGCAATATTTCCAGTAGCCTCCTCTTCAAACTCTTTGTACTGACGATGTCATCACAATCAGACTTGCTGACATTTTTCTGTCCATCATGTGGGAAAGACTGTCTTCTGTGGCAAAAGTGACCTTACAAAAGGGAATCTAAGGGGAGAATTTACCAAGTTTCTCGATGATGGTGATGAACATTGCATGCAGAATTACAACAAAGACAAACAGATCTTTTGTAGACACATTTTTTTTTTGGATAAATTTTGCATAGCCCATTCACTCGATCTTTGCAGTATCTTTATGCAATTTGTGGTTTGACAAAATACAAATTCATTCAGTTTGGAAAATGTAATTATCTTTTTAGCATGCTCTTCCTTTACAAATCAATTTCATGATCATGCTAAAAAGATCATCTGCAAGGAAAGAAAGCAATGGTTTATCACTGATATTTTATCAGAAATGGTTCAATGTCTTTTGAAAGGCACAAATCTACACTTTCACTGGAAATAAAATGTCATTCACATTTGATAGTAATGCAGAGGACTTGGTCTGATGACATTTTTCTTTTTTTTAATTCACAAATTTGATGACATCAGGCCAAATGTCTAGGAGTCGTTTACATGTGTGTACATTTTCTATCTAGCCATCTATGGCAGAAATACAAAAGTAAAGGGAGTTTTAACTTTTAAAATAAAGCCAAATAAGTTTTAATATATCATTTTTTACACAGCAAAACATACAGGTCATTATTAGCCTGCAAGCTTTAAAAATAACATTATTTTTTTAAGAAGCATTTTCTATCCTAAGACACATCAAAGGCACCACATTTTCTGTTCTATCATCTACATTTTTTCCCATCTACATTTCGAGTCAAATTTGATTCTCAGACTTGTTACTTTTGGCAACAATTTAGATAAATGCAGTTTACACATTAGATACTTTATGCATTGTGTCAATGTGTATATTTTTTCAGCATGAACTCACCCACCACTGGCTAGAAATCAAAAGGACTTTTTACTTTTGAAATTGACACATGAATAACATTTCTTCAAATTTTAAAAAATACTAATAAATCTTTGGAGATCCTACTAAAATGTATTTTATTACTGTAAAATAATTTATTATTTTCTTACAAATTCAATGAGTGAATTAATTTCTTTGATGGAGATGTTTACTCGTCTCTGATGCCTTTTATCATTACTATTCTTCTTTTCTTGTAGAGCGAGAGTAGCAGCTAGAAGACACGCCTTCATTTCTCCTTTCTTGTCACGTAGACGAGAAAATACAGAAGTAACTATTAGGTCATGACCTTGTTCTAATCAAGGAAACAAACCACCATTTGCAATAATTGCCAAATATTACTGACAACAAAAAAAAAAAAAAACTTAAGACAATTTTTAGCTTATAAAAAAGCCAGATTTCTGGAATTTGGCATTTTGGTTTTCATGAATTGCGAAAAGGAATATGTGGGTAGCCCAATTTAGAAAATTCCAGGACTTTTCAAGGAACTTTTGGTCTGTTTTTCCAGGGCTTTTCAAGCCCTGGAAATGCCATGTCAATTTTCCAGGACTTTTATGAACACTGGGCTTTTGAATTAAAAAAGGTGTTAAGTTTTTGCTTTAAGAATCCTTAAAATGTCAATAACATGCAAAAATAAAAAAAAAAAACAATTCAAGTCCAACTTGATAAATCTACAGCAAAAAGTTTACAGCCACAGAAAAAAAGATGTTGAATTAAGAACATTGTTATCAGAACTTTGTTGCCAAGATGAAGTGCTGTCATTATTCCAGAACTTATTTCATCTATTTTTCTCATCTTTGTTATTTTGATCAATCTGTTCTCCAGCATTTTGTTGCATCAAATTGCTCATTCTGTTGAGAATTTTTTCTAGATTTTGTCCAATTAGATCGACAAAGTTTAACCTAGACTTGAAATTTCAGAAAATGCAAGATGTAAACAGGCAATTTAATTATAGACATTATAAATATTTCAAGTCAATAAAGGACAATTGAAAAAAAATAAATAAAAATTGAAGAATAGAATTTTTAAACACTACAAACAATTGTTGAAAAAAGTTTATTTTTTTGTTACAAGAAATTTGCATCATATGAATTGCAAATAAAATGTCAGAACTTTCTAATCAAGATGCTGAATGTTTAGCCCTCATTTGTCTGATGATGATTGCTTCTCTGATGATTTGCTGTAGGAACTTTCCTTCCAATCATCACCACCAGCAGAAAGATCAGACGTGCCACCTGCAAAGGGAGAAGGCAAAACAAGTATCAGAAACAAAACAAACAACACATAAATTCACTTTAAAGAAAATTTAAGTTTTCATATAAATTCAGTCCCTTCTGTACAAATAACACTTGAAGACTAAGTTCAAATCAATTTCAAATATCCTTGTAAACCCCATTCTTCAAATTCTTAGTTTTTATTAAAGCAACATGAAATTTAGGTAAAACTTCCCATCTTCAATCTTAGCTTCAAACTGAATAAAACTTTCTTCTTGGCAAATAACAGATCAATTTTTCATACAAAAATTGAAGATATACCTCCTCTTCCTCGAGCACGACTTCTTAAACCAATATGACCCCGAGAACGTGTGCGGAATCTTCCAAGACCTCTAGCTCCAAATTGTCGACGACTAGTGGAACCCGGGGTTGTAAGTCGTGGTTTGAATGTACCACGAGATCGGAATGGCCTGAAGGGACGACGAAGGATACCACCTCGAGAACGGAACCGGCCAATGCCTCTACCTCGATTTGGCATCACATCTACCTCAGGCCTTGTATCATGCTGGGAAGAAGAAAAAAAAGAAGAAGAAAAAATACATTAAGGTGTCATCAAGTAATACAGCTATAAATGGGCAAAGCATTACACCTTGAGGATAGTAACAGGGGGTAGGTAAGAGACAGAGAGAGAGAGACACACACACAGTTATGTTTATCAAAACCCATGGAAATTCTATTGTGTATTCTTTATAGTTTAGAACACAAAATAAGATATTAAGAGAAATATTTTCAGTTTTAAGTAGAAGCTTAGCTATATTGAACTTGAGATTCTATAAATAAACAAAACTGGAAAACAATTTTTCAGTCTGTAGAGTTTCTTCTCCGTTTGCAAACACTGAATTTATTGCTAAACCTCTGGCTTTTACAAATATCAGCCTTTTCTCATCCAATTAGAATTGTGAATGGATTCCTTGATAGAAAGATACATTGTTTCAATTGTCACAACTTATTTTGAGGTAGTGTAGGAAGTTCAACACACTGACTCAATAGATATGCACGGAGAGAGTATATACAGATGCTAGAACATCTATAAAGCAATAGGTGAAACATTCTGAGAGTTCAAGTTAAATAATGTTATTAAAGATTGCAAATAAACTAGGATCAGTGAAGACATCTAATGCAAATGACTGTTCATCCCTTACCTCATAATAGTTACTGCCACGAGGAACCATCTCTGGATGTTCTCTCCATTCTTCATATTGATATTTATCTAGAAACATATAGAGATTCATATATAACCTGACATTAAAAAAAAAAATCACTTAAATATTACAACTGAAATTAAAAAGATAGCATTTAAAATAATTTGAGTGAAAAAAAAAAAAATAAAATAAATAAAAGTGTGCAAAGCGCCTCACTTCCATAACTGAGTTGAAATCCATAATTACCTTAGAAATGTAAAAATCAATAGAATTTTAATTAACATAAATTCTTTCCCGTAAACACTCAAGAAACCTATTTTCTTTGTTGATAATGTTGCTGATCAAATGTATTTTAGGGAGACATTAATTTGGATATATTTTTGTAAATATCAATTCCATTTTTTTTTTTTTGTTTGGTATGTCTTTGGATGAGAAGAAGCAGCAAGAATGACAAATATATCAGTTCTTTTTTTTATGGCTGAAAAGCAAAAGTGTTATTATAAACAAAACTAATGTGAATTAAGTCCTTGCAACAAATTGGAGAAAAGGAACACAACATACCAGGCCTCTTAGAAAAATCTGGCAAAATCTCTGGAGAGTTTTTGGAATATTTTGATTCTGCAAAATGAAGGAGATAAACGCATTGAACAGTAACTCTGAATTCAATGGCTGTATCAGTATTGACTGCAAGAAGAAGATTAATGAAGTAGAGAAAGAAATATTAAAGAAAAAAAATTTAATTACCATAGCAAGTATTTTTTTCAAAACAAAATTAGACTATAAACACTGCCAAGAGAAAAACGAAAGTCTTTCTTTTAAAACAATTATCACCAATAAAAAGATCTCAAGCAGGAAATGAAAATAATGTTTTGAATGTTACTGAATTCTGTATGACTATGTAGTTATTCAAATCCTCTGCTGATCAGAGGGAGTGAAAAGAAAATATATTCAACTGTTGGATAAACAGACAAAGTTCTTTTGAGCTTATAGGGATTTGTTTTTCATCGTTTCAAAACCAGTCAGAACCAAGTTAAGCTCAAAACTTTTTTAAAAGCTAGTTGTTTTGGTTTCAGATATTTTATGGTATTGTAACAAAATCCTCCTTATAAACAGTAGACAGATGTTTAAACAAATTTGTAAGCTTGCAAAACAGTACAAGAAAAGTCATGTAGCTTTGGATCCAAGAACAGTGATGAATCTATATCAGTCAGTGTTAATAGTGAACAATATAGATGAAGAAAAAGAAGCAACCTAAACATTGATGTCACTTGATTTCTTTTGCAAAGTTATTTTAAATGAATATATATTTCCAAAAAATTTGATACATGAAGAGATACAAAAACAAAAGAAAAAAAAGAAATTGATATTTTGCAATTAAGAGAAATATTTGAGGATTCATTGACATCACCCTTTTGAACATTGCAAAAGACTAAGGTTCATAATGATAATTTCTGATTTTTTATCAAGTCTTTTCTGAAAGAGAAGTGATCTGTGTCTGAAAAGAATAGTCCCAAACATTTATCAGGGGAGAAATTGAAACTATCTGAATTTTGACAGCCCAGAGTATAGACATTTTATATTATTTAGCTGTTCAATTCCATTAATTTCAAGCTTCCAAGATCAATAAATAAAACAAATGGTTGAAACTGATAAAAATTAGATGAAGCCAGCAAAATCCGAGTTTTTCAGTTGCTTTTGGTAACGGCTGAATAAAACTTGATCATTGTGAGAGAGAGCAAAAGATTTTCATTGTTTTATGTGTTTGAATAACACCAACTCATACATACAGGATCTTATTTTGAAATATATTAGATCATCAGATCATTGCAATAGTCAATCTTGTATGTGTGTGTGTGTGTATATATATAATATATATATATATATATATATATATATGACAGATACCTTTTCTTATTGTAGAGAGAACACATGTCCTACTCAGCTGGAAGATATTGCTTATATAATTCCATGCAAGGTGAAGTTTTGGATGCAGAATACATCTAAAAGATGATAGTATTTGCATGTATTATAGAGTTGTTCTCAACAAATACATTGTACTGATAGAAATTTATATTGTAGGCACTGCAGATTTTTCAAGTACACTGATATAAAGATGAGCAGTAACATTTTATGAATCATCATCAACTGTTGTTGGTTGCTTAAGATTCCAATTAAAAAAAAAATCATTGTGCTCTTCATGAATAAAAACTGCATCAGTTTTTTTGGTTGTTGTTGTTTAGGAAGACAGAAACAACTTTTGTTTCTTGTTCTTAAAATAAATAACTTTTTTTGCCACTCAATTTATTCTGCAGCAATTCCATTTCCTCATTAAGTGGATCATATGGATTTGAGGTAAGACTGTTTCATTTTTGGTTGATCACTGATCATTTTCAAAGGAATGATTATTTGTGAGTTAGTCGCATCTGAAGAACATTTCAAGACTATCTTCCATTACTGGTCAAAAAAAGTTTTCACATTTGGTTTGGTTTTAATTATGGAATGAGATTATCTTTCAGATTCCAGTTGTAAATCATTCCGATTTGATCCAAGGCAATTCTCATCAAACTTTCAGCATTTTGGAAAAATGCCTTCCCAAGATTTAATCACTTGAGGATTTTCTCTTGTTTATCATTTTTCCCCCACACTATTTTAATCAGGAATCTTAAAAAAAATTATCTTTCAGTCATGTCGTTTTCTGGTGTTTTTGTGAGCATTTCTTTCTCTTTACACACATTTTAATGTCAGCACAAACCTTATCCTCTTTGCCATGGACCAAAGCCATTGGGAGATTTCCATACAAATGTTTTGCTGGTCTAAGTTGGACACTCTTACCTCTTCCTTTCTGCTCATAGTCTCGATTATAATAACTTCCTTCTGGAAAGCCAGATTTTTTCCTGAAGACAAACAAAAAAAACTTTTTAATGTGAACAAACAAGTTTTTTGTTCTAAAATATTCTAATACACAAATAAAGAGAGAAAGAGAATGCTATAAAGAAAAGAGGCTTATGACATTCCAAGTTTGAAGAAGTTGGATTTCATCCCTAAAAATTTACAATTTACAAATATTTTCATTAGCAATTACAATGCTGAATAAACTATTGGAAAATAGAAAGCTAATTTGTTATTCTGGTTTAGTTATTTATTAAACTTTTATTTGCAGCACAAAGTTACATACATGGGGCACCTTGTGAGGTACAAACTCACTACTCAGTAGCAATGATTTGTAAAACCATTCAGATAGTCACATGAGAAAAACATCCTTGTTATTCTGATTTTAAAAGAGACATTAACTTGAAAGTAACATGTTAAACAGGTAGAGAGTTTTTAAATTATATTTATAAGAAATTGGTGAAATTTTACAATTCAAACTTTTTAAAGCTTCACTAAGATTTAAAAATGGATTGAATTTCAATATTCAGTTTAGTAACCATCTCTGAACAGAGTTAATTTTTATAGTTGGCATTAAGAACATAACACTGTGGCTAGTATAGTTATTTTAGATTGACTAGTGATCAAAATTTAAGGAAAGATTTTTGTAAAAAGAAGATTCTACTACATTGTACTGAATAAAAATGTAGGTGAAAAATTGAAAAAGATTAAAAATCTTTTAAGTGCTATAAAAATTCATTTTGATTAAAAGTTCATATAAGCAGGAGAGATGGTTTGAAGAAGTATGAATGAAGACAATGAAACTAAACTGAAGAGTTTAAATTAAAATTTCCCAATGCTCATAACAACAGTTGATTTTCATTTTTCTTTTTTTTGGCTGTCATTTTCTGCTGATGATAAGAGTAATCTAGTTGGCAGTATTTGATTGGCTAATAGGAAAATCTCATGTAATCATTGACTAATTAAAGAAACCTGAATAAGTCTCTCTCTCTCCCTCCATAAATATTATGAAAAACAAAGTATCAAGGTTCAGAAGAGCAATTACCAAAAATTGCTGCCAGAACATGTGTCTGTTTATGTGCCTGCTAATTGTTGGAACTGCAATGAAAAGATAGGTAAGTGCCTGCTTTGCCACTGGGAACAACTGTACTGTAAAGACAACCAGCCAAAGTTCTGAAACCATTCTTCCTTTTCAAGACACCCTAAAGCTATCTATGTTTTACTGGCTGATTAAGCTTAAGATTTTATCATCTGCCAATGTTCTTAGTTGTTCAATTCCAAAAGTTGTAGCAAAGGTCCACTCAGTATAGTTGCTGTATAAAGAACAGGTTTACTGCCTGGATGTTGAAAAAACAAAAATGTGTCTGAGCAGGCATCTGTAACAGGATTGGCTAACCACCCTAGCAGACAGGCATACTCAATATATATCTCTTACACTCACAGTATGATAGATATATTACGTATTTCCAGAGACCAAGCTTTTTGAAATTGACATGTATGCGTAAGAGATCCATTTAAATCAGGTAGGAACATTCTATTTTCATAAATTTTAAAGGAAAAGCTAAAATTAAGATATGAAAATTATTTTCTCCAATATATTTTTTTTCAGTTAAAATAATTTAAATATCAATAATCAATAAAAATAAAATTTGATTGCCTGATATTGCTGCATTTAAAAAATTATAGAAAATCAACAAATATAATAAAACCAGAGAATATAGTAGCTAAAATATGACCAAACAACAAAGTCTGAACTAAGGGAAATCCTATGATAAAAATAACTTATTTAAGAAAAAATATTCAGACTAGAACTATCAAAATGGAGTTGACATGACACATGGAAAAAATCCAAGAAGTAACATTAATTTCTAACTTCCCAGTATTTCTCTACAAATACAGAGAATAAAAGTTCATTTCAACTGTGGCTTAAATATCAAAACGTCACTAAACATGATGAAGACATATGTAACTGCAAAAGACCAGTACAGGGCCTCGGTCAAAGAAAGAATACAACATATTTGATGAATAGAAGACAATCTCTAACTACAAAATATTACAGACATAAATAACCATAAATATCAACTAAGTACTGAGAAGGAAGTGGTGGTAGTGCTAAGAACTAAAGGACCCAAATTTGCAACTACCAACAAACAAATGTCATGCAAGAGAAGAGAGATAGACAAAAAATAGAAGGGCAATGAGGTTGTAGGGTGTAAATAGAAGTATAATCCTACTACCAAAAGCAGTACAACAACTGTGATGGACAAATTGCAGTATTAAAAAGAAAGGATGGCAACTTTTGAAAAAAGATCCAACATTAAAAACCAAAATTCTACAAAAGTTGGATCATTTGAACATTACTTAATACAAGCAGTTGAATCAACCACACCCCACATTTGATTACACCTGCCCCAAATCCATAATGTAGGTATTTCTTTGATGGCTAGGTCACATACATCGACTGCATGACAGCCATATATGTACAATGATCTGGCCAAAGGACACCCTCTGATAGGCCACCCTACACTACATTTCGAGGACGTTTGCAAGAAGGACCTGAAACTCAGGCATCAACTCTGGTAGCTGGGAACAGTTAACAGATAATCACAGCAGCTGGTGCCATGCTGTTCAGTGAGTCACAGAGGCCCAAGGAAAAGATGAAACCAACTGTTGGAGACCAGAAGACAATGGCAAAAGCAGAGAGATCAATGTCAGACCTTCATTCCACATTCCAGCTTTGTCTTTCACAATTGCAGAAGAGTGCCATGAAAAGATTGGTCCATTAAGCCACTCCAGACTAATTGCAAAAGGACTGAATGTTTGACTAAAGTGGGTGTAACCATTATCTTGTGAGATAAATGGATGCCAGCTACTAGGTATTTCTTCAAGATCCATTGTCAGCATACCATGAATTTAGCCAACTCTTGATAAATTTCAATCCTATCTAAACAACTCAACACACTTTGCAGAAATAATTAAAAATACTCATTTAATACCATTCAGATGGTGAGCTTTCATGTGAACCTGTCCAAAGTTCCTACAGATGAGATGAGGCCCTGTCAATGGTTAAAGAAAAACTGGAATCTAACCCAACACTTAGGGAATATTCCAGTAGACAATCTCATTTTATGTGCAAAATGCACTCTTCCAATTAGGTTCAAATCTTCAGGTTGTTCTGAAAATAATATCCGATTTTAGAATTGACTTTTATTTCTGAATTAATGTACTTAAATCAGTCAAAATAGGAACCCTGAACATCTATACAATTTTGCCATTGAGTTACAAGGTTATTTATGCCTTTATAAGACTCTAAAGGTTTCGGCATCAAGAAATCTTTGAATGCAGTTACTGCATCTTCTTTGCAACAGAATATCTTTTGACTTAAAAAATTGTCAAGATGTTTGAAAAAGTATTAGTCAGTGAGCAGGAGACCAGGAGAATATGTTAGATGTGGCAAAGTCTCATATCCCAAGTCAGTGAGTGTTACCCTGGCAATATGTGGTGAGCATTGTCATGAAGCAGAATTGACCTCATCATCTGACCAGTGCCAGTTGTATTTTGCTTAACTGAATGTGCATTTCATTCAGTTACTGGTAATAAACTTTTGATGCACTGGTTAAATTCCAGAAAGCTGTCATCTATAACATCAATGGCAGACCAACTGATGGTTACCATAAATCTTCTGTTGGAACAGTTTTAGTTTTTGGGGGCTTTGTTATAGTCACACTATTTACAATTGTCATAAAGCAGTGGTTTTCAATCTTTTTTGCCCAATGCACTCTTTTTACCATATACTAGAATGTCCCCACTTCAAGATTGACACAAAAGTTGCATTCCAAATAATATGCCATATATACTTGAGTATAATGCAGGTTTTTACAATGTCTTTTTTTATGCAAAAAATAAGGGGCCACATTATACACAAGTAATTTTTTAAAGAGATTAAACACTCATTTTGGGCTCCAAATTATGTAAATAGAAACAAGAAAAAGTACCCCCACTTGAAACCAGGGGAATTCTCTCCTGGTTGAAAACCCCTGCCATAAAGGACCCATTTCTCATCACAATCATCCGAGACATTTCTCTGACATATAGATGTGAGTTTTGTTCGAGTAGTATTTTCAGGTGTTGAGTATCAATTGCAGATAGACATCCTACACAATCTTGACTTTCAAGACTCATATCCTTACTGCAGAATTTCAGAAACCAGCACTGTACTGTCCAATCACAAGTGGATCCTTCACACCAGGTTCTGTTAATGTTGGCAGCAGTTTGTGACACTATAATTAAGCTTGAACTTATGTAAAAAAGTAAATGCATCTCCTTTTTGTTTTTTTACATGTTCGAGAGGTATATATTTGAAATATGATACACATAAAAATTAAGACTAATATAAAATTAACAAAAAGGACACTAATCATTAGGAATGAATAATAAATTTTTGTGCAACTATTATAATACTATATTAGAACACAGTTAAAAAGGTTTATTCTAAAATCGAACATTTTCCAAACAACCTAATAAAATCCCTACTGGAAGAAAATATGTCAATGCATTTATAATATTCTATGAAGTTGTGTCAGAAAGTAGAAAGGTGAGAGAATGGTCTAGAATAAAAACTCAAGGAACATGACAAAACTATGATAGATGGAGACAATTTTAAAGATCAGATGGAAGTATAACAGCCTTTATGAAAGGAAGTCAAATAGGAATTCAGCACATATCCTTGCTCAAATTATTAATAGACCATGGAAATTACTAGTCAAGAAAAAAAAACAAAACAAAAACAAACATGAATTTAAGTCACACTTTCAGCATGTTGGTTTGAGGCTAACCAGAACTCAAAAGATATGGGCACCAGATATGACCAATAAGAAAGCAAAAGCAAATCCAAACCTCTAATCCACCAACCCACACACCCACACCTAAGAGGAAAGAGTACAGCACTCAAAAATAAAACCTATATCTCAAGGACAAGGGGTGTAACAACAAACTGTGATAAAAACAACAACAAAGACAAGAAAATTTAGTTTAAACTAACCAAATTTTTTTTATCAGTGATGGTATTTATGAAAATTTTACATGTTTAAAAAAAAAAAAAAAAAAATTATTTGAAATGTTCAAAACTGAACATCTTTTTTCTCCATAAAGATCTTAAATTTTTAAGTGTATAAATTTAGAATGAATGGAGGCCTTGTTGTGCAATAAGCAAATATTTCCTCTCTTTGAGCTTTTAAAGTTTGTCACTGCAATGTCTTGACTGTTTGAAGCCATTCTGAATCCCATGATACAAGATATTTTAGACAGACATCAATATGGAGAGGAGAAATGCTATTTCCAACTGGCATTAACTAATATCTATTATATATCCATAATAATATCAAATATAAAATCAAAATATGAAGAAAATGTAAAATTGTATTAAAACATTTTCAGGTGTCTTTAGCAACATTTCATTTGGAAAATTAGTGAAAACTGTTTTGCACTAATCTTGATAAAAACTCTTCTCTTCATTTCAAGGGGAAGGAAAAAAATAATTCAACTGCTAAATTGTTCCAGGATCCATAATTTTAACAAAGACAGTTGTGTGTGTGTGTGTGCACGCACACATACACAAACACACACACACACAGTGTACCCGTACTGTCAAAAATGACAACTCTTAGAAAGTTTGAGATAGTGAGATAAATGGAACAAAAGTCTTGAAACAATGAATTGAGATTCAATAAAGCAGAGATAAAGAATTCATAACAAAAAGAGAGGCCAATGAACCGTCTAATTTAAAAGTTCCCTTTATAGTTTTTAGATGTTCAATGTTATCTATGATAAATTGATTACTCCTGGCATTATATAAATAGCGTTTTGCTCAATATCTTTTTATAAGAAAAAAATTAATGCATTTAAGATAACAGTGAAATATAAATATTTCTCCGAAGAGAAAGATTGGCAACAGAATGACAAAGATGGAGATAACAAAGCCTATTTTTCAAGACTAAGTTGAAGCAACATGATCACTTAATATACAAAGGTATCAGAGTACCTCACATGAAAAGCTTGAATAAATAAGACAGCACTCTAAGAAATGTAGGAGTAAAGGAAATGATTAATTAAACGGTTCATTTTGATTAGAACTAATTTTGTCTAAATGCATATAAATATTTTATTTATATATATTATTAAAATAATTAAGGGAAGTAATCACTCAAAAATTTACTAACTTAAGTTGATTTACCTCCCTCCCCACTACAAAGGCGATAGGAAATATATAAATACACATTGATAATTATGATATGGTTTAATTTAATTCAAATATGATAAAAATATAGTTTTAAGGTATGCTATATTTATGGGTTAAAGTGCTGAATACAATATCAAGGATGGACTGTAGGTAAATGTAAAAGTGGACATTGAAATCAACACTTAGTGGCAACAGTCTGTTTCATGTTTAAATGCAATCTTCAGGCCATGTATGTTTTATATATACTGGTCAATGGTCCATTATAGGTAGGTCCATTTTATTATGCTATCAGTTATTGGGTGAGCAGTAACTGTCATGTTTCAAATTATTCTAGGG
>CAHIKZ030004021.1:0-46093 GCA_903632075.3 Acanthosepion pharaonis
GAGCAAGCAGAAAAAAATCAAAATCTGAGAGAACGGAAATGTAAAGTCAAAAACAGAAAAACATGAAGTAACGTCAATAAAGGTGTGGTTAAATAATGATAATAATAATATCATTATTATTAGGAAAAATACGATAAAAATAACTCATTCAAAGTTGACATTTAGAATTATGAGGCTAAAATTCAATTGCTGAGCGGCTTTGGTGGCGGGCATTAATAAAAATATCGAGGAATTCATTACACAAGACTTAAACAGAAATAGGGTTTGACTGTTGACATTTCGCTTACGTTTGACATGCTAAATGTCTTGAATTTCATAACATATCAACCTATTCAAGAGCAAATATTTTCTGTCGAAAAATAGCAAAATTATAAAAAAAAAAGAAAAGGAAATTTGTAGCTGCGGAAATAAAACTCACAAGAATAAATCTCAATTCCAAACAAAAGTCTATAGGTATTTATAATTAGTACAATTACAATTAAAATAATTATTACTGAATCGTGATTTCGCTTTGTTAACAAAGATTTAGAATAGTTTTCATAGATATTAAAAAGGTACCCAGTTGGGGTGTGTGAACTATAAAGGAGTGACATTCTTCACTATCTGTCTATATTTCTGAGATGAGGTATTATGTACATTATTTACATTATTCGAACTATTGTCCCCATCTTTGTCGCCACATTTATTACAACGTTTCGGTCATTGTACTAACGCCTTTATCCTTCTGTCATGTGTCCTTGGCACAGTGGATAAAGGCGTTAGTTAGATCCAGTGACAGGACCCAACGAGTGTGAGTTCAATACCCGGTTAAGGAAGTGGAGAATTTTCAGAGGGAAATTAACAGGAGATAACTGATAACTAACATCCATTAAACATGGCACGTGGAACTAGAATAGTCTACCCCAGTGATCGAAATAAAGGGTTCAGTTCGAAATTCCAACCACCTGAAGTAGGTCGGGGCGTACAACGGCGGAAACATTGTAATAAATGCGGCGACAAAGATGGGGACAATAGTCCGAATAATGTAAATAAGTGAAATTCTTTTCCACATCTATTAAAGAACAGTTGACGTCTGCCTTATTTTGTGATCTTGCGTACAGTTCGAATCTATCTCAGTTCAAATCTATATATCTTAGTTCGAATATCTCTACCTATCTATTTATCTCCGAATCTATGTATCTATTTATCTATCTAGCTACTTATGTCAGTTTGAATCTATCATTTCCAACCTATAGTTCAAATTTAACATAGATTCGAGCTGAGATAATTCGAATCCATGTACATCAGTTCGATTATAGGATAGATTCGAGCTGTTATATGTAGATAGATAGAAACATACATACGAGTTAGTTACAGTGATAGACAGAATCGAACTGAGTATTAAATGTTGCTCACATGTTACGCAGTTTCCGAATCTTTTCGGTATAATCATTGTATTTCTCTAAAGATCTTGACCAGGTGTACCAAAATCTATTACATAGGAATTTAACGAAAATTCTAAAAAAATGGCGCAAAACATAGAATAAAAAGATAGAGTTACGATGAATAATTAAGAATTAGCAGTTTTCAAGAAGTTTAAAACAAAGATTTCGTACATTATTTTAAGCAATTGTTTATAATATCTTAAAGACAATAAATAAAAATTGCAGTATATATTTAATTCCTACTAATTTAATAATAATAGGATAGAGAAAAACGAGAAAATAATTGTAACAAAAAAATTTAATTAATTTCTGTTAGTGTTTTATGACTTTTAGCAAAATAATGTTAAAAAAATTAAATCATCAGAATAATCACGACAATTGTTAAAGTCAGTTTCCACTAGGTGTAGAGTTTTATCAGTATATGAATGTTTACTTGCAAATGATACTATTAACAATTTCTTTATAAGGAACCTATAGCTTTGCTTAACTGAGCAGATTCGGAATGAATTGGGGACAAAGACGGACCGGGAATAAAGTGGGGGACAAAGACGGACACGAAATAAAGTGGGGGACAAAGACGGACACGAAATAAAGTGGGGGACAAAGACGGACACGGAATGAAATGGGGGACAAAGACGGGCACGAAATAAAGTGGGGGACAAAGACGGGCACGAAATAAAGTGGGGGACAAAGACGGGCACGAAATAAAGTGGGGGACAAAGACGGACTGAAGTGGGGGGACAAAGACGGACTGAAGTGGGGACAAAGACGGACTGAAGTGGGGACAAAAGACGGACTGAAGTGGGGACAAAGACGGACTGAAGTGGGGGACAAAGACGGACTGAAGTGGGGACAAAGACGGACTGAAGTGGGGACAAAGACGGACTGAAGTGGGGACAAAGACGACTGAAGTGGGGACAAGAGTACACGGAATGAAGTGGGGGACAAAGACGTACACGGACTGAAGTGGGGGACAAAGACGTACACGGAATGAAGTGGGGGACAAAGACGTACACGGAATGAAGTGGGGGACAAAGACGTACACGGAATGAAGTGGGGGACAAAGACGTACACGGAATGAAGTGGGGACAAAAGACGTACACGGAATGAAGTGGGGAGATAGATTTAAACTGGGGTGTATTAATTTCTAACAGAGTTAGTTATATTCGAATCTAATTATTTGAGTTCAAATCTGTTTCAGTGCGAATCTATGTATCCAGTTTTAATCTAACTATATCAGTCCCAATCTATGTATCTAACTACTTAACTCAGTTCCAATCTACCAGTTTGAATCTATCTGTTCGAACTGAGAGAGTAATATAAATTCAAACAGAAACAGACATATTCAAACCGGGATAGATATTTCGAACCTGTCTATTTACATATATAAGTTCGAAGATTTCTACATATCTCATTCCAAATCTAACTATTTTAATTCAAACATAACTATCTCACTTCAAATCTATGTATCTATCTATCTCATTTTCTAAATGAGAGAATTATATAGATATAAATGAGATAGTTACAAACTGAAATTGATAGATATATAGATATATACGAACAGAGACAGAAAGATAGTTCGAATCTATGTACGTATCTCAGATTCGAACTGAGAAGATTGGGTTGGTAGATAGATTCGAACTGAGAAGATTGGGTTGGTAGATAGATTCGAACTGAGAAGATTGGGTTGGTAGATAGATTCGAACTGAGAAGATTGGGTTGGTAGATAGATTCGAACTGAGAAGATTGGGTTGGTAGATAGATTCGAACTGAGAAGATTGGGTTGGTAGATAGATTCGAACTGAGAAGATTGGGTTGGTAGATAGATTCGAACTGAGAAGATTGGGCAGGTAGACAGATTCCATCTGAGAAAGGTAGTTATGTAGATAGATTCGAACAGAGATAGACGGCCAGATAGATACATTCGAACTGAAACGGCCAGATAGATACATTCGAACTGAAACGGCCAGATAGATACATTCGAACTGAAACGGCCAGATAGATACATTCGAACTGAAACGGCCAGATAGATACATTCGAACTGAAACGGCCAGATATACATTCGAACTGAACGGCCAGATGATCCCATTCGAACTGAAACGGCCAGATAGATACATTCGAACTGGAAACGGCCAGATAGATACATTCGAACTGAAACGGCCAGATAGATACATTCGAACTGAAACGGCCAGATAGATACATTCGAACTGAAACGGCCAGATAGATACATTCGAACTGAAACGGCCAGATAGATACATTCGAACTGAAACGGCCAGATAGATACATTCGAACTGAAACGGCCAGATAGATACATTCGAACTGAAACGGCCAGATAGATACATTCGAACTGAAACGGCCAGATAGATACATTCGAACTGAAACGGCCAGATAGATACATTCGAACTGAAACGGCCAGATAGATACATTTCGAACTGAAACGGCCAGATAGATACATTCGAACTGAAACGGCCAGATAGATACATTCGAACTGAAAACGGCCAGATAGATACATTCCGAACTGAAACGGCCAGATAGATACATTCGAACTGAAACGGCCAGATAGATACATTCGAACTGAAACGGCCAGATAGATACATTCGAACTGAAACGGCCAGATAGATACATTCGAACTGAAACGGCCAGATAGATACATTCGAACTGAAACGGCCAGATAGATACATTCGAACTGAAACGGCCAGATAGATACATTCGAACTGAAACGGCCAGATAGATACATTTCGAACTGAAACGGCCAGATAGATACATTTCGAACTGAAAACGGCCAGATGATACATTCGAACTGAAACGGCCAGATAGATACATTCGAACGAAAACGGCCAGATAGATACATTCGAACTGAAACGGCCAGATAGATACATTCGAACTGAAACGGCCAGATAGATACATTGAACTGAAACGGCCAGATAGATACATTCGAACTGAAACGGCCAGATAGATACATTCGAACTGAAACGGCCAGATAGATACATTCGAACTGAAACGGCCAGATAGATACATTCGAACTGAAACGGCCAGATAGATACATTTCTGAACTGAAACGGCCAGATAGACACATTCGAACTGAAACGGCCAGATAGATACATTCGAACTGAAACGGCCAGATAGATACATTCGAACTGAAACGGCCAGATAGATACATTCGAATCGAAACGGCCAGACAGATACATTCGAACTGAAACGGCCAGATAGATACATTTGAACTGAAAACGGCCAGATAGATACATTCCGAACTGAAACGGCCAGATAGATACATTCGAACTGAAACGGCCAGATAGATACATTTCGAACTGAAACGGCCAGATAGATACATTCGAACTGAAACGGCCAGATAGATACATTCGAACTGAAACGGCCAGATAGATACATTCGAACCGGAAACGGGCCAGATAGATACATTCGAACTGAAACGGCCAGATAGATACATTCGAACTGAAACGGCCAGATAGATACATTCGAACTGAAACGGCCAGATAGATACATTCGAACTGAAACGGCCAGATAGATACATTCGAACTGAATCTGGCAGATAAAAAGATTCGAACTGAAATAGATATATAGATAGAAAGAAAGAAAGATAGATAGATAGATAGATATGAACTGGAATCGATAGTCGCATAGATACAAACTGAAATAGTGAAATAAACAAAGTGAAATAAACTGATAGATAGTTACGCATTGAAATAGAGAGATAGGTACCGATTGAGATTGATATGAATAAACCGTGTTAAGTATGAACAGAACAAAACAGACAGGATGATAACTAAATCAGTGAATGTCGGATTAGCAGTTTTAACAGTGAAAACGTTGATATTAATATGAAACGATATCACAATTTGCTATTAAATTCTTCACGTCGAATTAAGTTTGGATAAATTACGCCTTCCTAATATTTCTTTACAATTACAAATTGTTTTCTCCACACTATCTTCGTTTCTGTTTTTGGATAGACATAGTTACCTGAGGACACATGTAAATATGAAATCCGCCAACATTCGTGCCTGAGCAAATTGTACAAAATAGACTATGTATAGACGTAAAAAGCATCTTATGAATGCATATGTTCATAGATGAATATACATGTGTTTTATGTAGCGATGATTAATTCATATATTCAAGATGCTTCCAGCTAATTATGTACATGGAGACAATTATTATAAGTCCTTCTACTGATACTAATTATAATGATATTGAAGCTGATAGAGATCGGTGATTAAGAAGATGATGAAAGAATAAAGCCGAAAATGCAAAGAGAAACATACAAAGTAAACGAAATGAAAAGATGAAGATGAAAAACAGACGAAATTGATAGGCAAATTTATAAAACGATAAAAGGAAGATTACGGGAGAAAAAAAAAAGATAAAAAAGTAATGGAAAACAAATCAATATTTTGAAATATAGACGAGGTAGACAAAGAAAAAAAAGATAATAAAGTAATGATGAAGATACACTCAAAAAGTAAAATGAAGAAAATAAAAAAAAAATTGTTAAATCAGAAAACAGAGCCAAAGAAATGTTATCAAAATTGAACGACTGCGAAAGCGAGAATGAAAGAAAATTAAAAATGTATGGCAGAAAATATGACGACAATCGGATTAAATCATTACTGATTGTGAATATGATCGAATTACTCCAAGGGGGGAAAAAACCATGGAACCGGACTTCTTCCTTATCACAAAATATCAAATCAGGCGCGTTCTATATGAGATCCGATTTTTAATAACCTTTTATTTTCAGTATACTAACTTTGTGAAATGAAAATGTTTGTCTGCTCAGCTACAGAATCTTTCAAAGATGAGACGATAGATAGGGTACAAGATACCGCGTTTGTTTTTTAAAAGATAAAAATGCCAGTTGGGTAATTAAGTTTTTTGAGCTGTATTCATGTCTTCATTTTGTACGAACTGAATCCTTTCAGAATTTCGACGATCTCTACGACTTTCTATCTTTTGTCGCCCTTAGCAACGTTTGTCCCTTGTCCAAGATTCTTAACCATCTTTCCGTCATCGTTGCACACATGCTAGCAACGTAGGTTGCCCACTGACTTCCTCTGTCACTCCTTCCCTGTCCTGTGAGTGTCGATCTCTCCAAGCCTCCCTCTTTCTACGGTGTGTTCATGAAGTATTTCAACTGTCTGATTATAAATATACTCTTTGTTCCATTTTCTTTAAGAGATTTTCGTTGCTTACGGGTTTTTTCCATTCTCAGTATTCTTGTGGTGAACTACATATGTCACTGTCAGGTTTCTCTTCATTTGGCGAAGATTGTCCAGAATTTACCAACATACAAGTTCATTGATATTTCAAAACGGTTTAGTACACTTAATTTGTTTCCAATATAATTTTCCTTTTCCTTTGGACTTTGTTTTTGGAATTCGTCTTTCGCTAATCCAAAGCGCGTGCGGATTTCGGTGTCGCTTTTTTCCAACCCCCAACATTCTCAGATGTTTAAAATTCTGTAGTTGTTTAATGTTGAAATCTCCAATTCCTAGTTTGCAACTTGCGTCTTTTATTTCCTTGATGACTACGCTGAGGTAGATGGAATCCTTATGCCTGATGAAAGCTAGGTGTTTAGAATCATCTTTGCAAAACATTTAGATTTTATAATACAATAAATTATACATGAGAATTTCTATTAACGAAATAATACTAGTAAAATCTACCCTCTATAATTTTACTTATACGACATAAAACTGACTTTAATTATTTCACAAAAATTAAGTTTGAGAAAATGTGAAAGGTTTGTAGCAAAACAAGTTGACTGACCAGTATAGAAACTTTTGAAGGAGAAAAAAAAATATAATAAAAGTTAGTTAGACGAAGAAGTACAGAAAAACTGTTTTTTCAACATATTCAAATAAACGAGTACTTCAGTTACGTGGGCATTAGATTGCGAATGTTAAGATGACCAATAAACGATTTATACCTTAAATTGTGTATAGCTATGCAAGACTTTCTCCATGAAAATATCAAAACAAAAAACTTAGAACAAAATACAACGAGGCAATGTAAAGCTTTAAGTTCGACTTATAGACAGCAATGGATTCTTAATTACAAACCTGTCACCTACGCGAAATACCCTTTTTTTCCCTTCCTCCCCGGTTTTTGAAACAGGAGTAGAGGTTTATCCCTTCTTTCCTGCTGAAAATTGGGTTCCCGATTCCTTCAAAAGTCTTCTCAATCATTTTTATTGCTAGTAGCTTCTTATTTTGGGTGAATTAATTAAAATAAAAAAAATTAATTGTATATTTTAACACCTTTATACAAACATCCTGGGGAAATATATTTCATTTTTTCTCTCTTCGATCTCGAGAACTGTAAGCCATTAGGCTGGTAGGTGTACCAGATGTATAGCGGCCGAAACACCAGCTGACATGAAGATATGACAGACTGACAGGCCCCATTCCTCTTGGGAGTGTTTGTGAATTCAGACTGTTCTTCCTTCTTGACAGGTTGCCACCTCAAAGAGTTTTTCCTTCTATACAGATCGCAACCCAAGACAAAGAGAGTCCAATCTGCCCTGATATTTAAACCATTGCTGGGAAAAATATAAATATATTCCTTTTCTAAAAGTAGAATGCATAGTGAATAAAACAGACTCGATTGAAATTTGAACCTGGTAAGATGACGCCACCTTCCGCGCCGATAACCATTACGCTGCCCGGATAACCAGTTCTCACTATCCTTTATTCGTGTATTTGTAAGCAGGTATAAATATTTAATAGACCAAAATTCACTAAGAATAGACTCACTACGGTAGGATGACCTGCGAGACTCGTTTGCCAATCACCATTTCACAGATAATCACTGGATGTGTGAGCAATTTAAATATTCAAATCTAAAATATCAACATTTTGTGCAAAATGTAACGCTCCACAAAGTGACTAAAAACAGAAAATAATTTTAAAAATGGTAGTAGAACTAAACTCTTAGTTTGATGTAAAAATTTACGCGGCCATTTTCTGCAGAATGTGAGTAATATCTTAGGAATTTACCTCATTCAGTCTTTACAGATTTTGTTTCAGGAATAATTGGCGGAAACTTTATTGGCGAAATATATGGTTGAATATAAATAGCTGATTCGGTCCGATTTAATTTATTTCTAGAGAAAATTGAAGTGGAACATTGTAACAGATCATGGAAGCTTATAATTATGCAGTAGGCTTACGAAATTAATTCAGAGGCTTAAAAAGAAATATTTTTGAGCTCAGTGACAAAGAAATTATTGAAAGTCCTCGAAATTTGAAATAGAATAACTGAAAGTAATACTGAAGGAAATTGCGAAGAAAAGCACATGAACTTATAAAAAGAAACCAAGTAATCATTCAATTATTTAGGGCGGATGAAAACCATTTAATATTTCAGAAGAGAGGAAAGGGTTACTCCATGAATGTACAGAAACGAACATCGGTCAGTGTTTAAAAGAATGTCTTGCTCTTTTGTCCTAACACTGAAAAAGTCACTTTTTTTAGTCATTATGTGTTACACAAAGCTAAAACGAATACGACTCTAGAGTTAAGACAACTTTCGACACTTAACGGAATCTACTAGTGTCAACTTTCTTCTTGGTGTTTGTTTGAATTCAAACAAAGGAAGATACTAAGATTACTATGTAAAACTGCAGTGAAGGATTAGCTTATTTGAGAAATGCACTGGAACGGAATATTTGAATGAGAACTTTTTCCCCAACATACGCAATCTTCCATTCCTGATAACTTCAGATTATCACATTCTTCGTCCAGTGCATATGTGCTTTTTCTAATAACTAGTTTTATCAAGTTGAAAATTTACAAAAAAAAAAAAAAGAAAGAAAAAAAAAAAGGATTTCATAGAATGCCTGAAATTAAAATCAGAATTGTTTTCTTATCGAATGTAAAAGTTGTTCACAAAGGGACGTACAGAAATAAAAGGTCATAAAATACTTTAATGTTTGAATAATGATGCGATTTATTTATCTAATTAAAATGATTCTAAAAAAATTCTAGAAATCTTGTAGCAAATTAATACTATGGCTAACGATAAGCAGCCAACGTAACAATAATAACAAAACATCCGGTTTATACCTGTCACAGAATTTGTAATTTTCAGTTTACACCACAAGTTATTGCTATGTTTATAATCACTAGACTTCATGACAACGTACATCTCGACTATAAATGTTATTTCTGCTTTCTTGAAAGTTGTTCGAAGATTCTAAAATATTTCTTATATATTAAAAAATGTTCTCTCTTAATTGATACTCTAACTTTCGATATTATTGCAATTATGTCAGGTAATTTTGTACGCTAGAATGCAGTTAACACTGGTTCCAGCGTTCCTGAGTCAAACTCAGTTAAAGTTCAGAATTTCGATAGCGGATTTATAAGCATCCACACACATTGACTTGAAATATTGGTGTAACACATTATTATGACTCTAATCTCTACTGATAAGTTTTTTCACATTATAAAAAGCTACGGGCGTAGTTATAATACTCAAAGGAATATATATTACAAAGTAAACAGAGATTTAAACTTAATTATAAAGAAATTGAACAATGAAGACAGAGGAAATAAAACAAAGAAATAAGAAAACAAAGAAGTAAGAAAAAAAAGGAAGTAAGAAGAAAAAAAGAAGTAAGAAGAAAAAAAGAAGTAAGAAGAAAAAAAGAAGTAAGAAGAAAAAAAGAAGTAAGAAGAAACAAAGAAGTAAGGAAACAAAGAAGTAAGGAAACAAAGAAGTAAGGAAACAAAGAAGTAAGGAAACAAAGAAGTAAGAAAAAAGGACAAAGAATAAATAAAGAAAAAAGAACAACGAAAAAAGAACAAATTAGAACAAAGAAAAACAAGAACAGAGAAAAACAACAAAGAAAAAGAACGAAGTAGAAAGGAAAGCAAACAAATGGCGTCAGAGAAAGAAAGAAGGAAGTGAAAGGAAAGCCTTCAAAAAAAAGACAGGAACAAAGAAAAGAAAAAAGAATGGAAGAAAATGAGTTGTGTAAAATATTACAGATTTAACTTGAAATATTAATATTCTTCAATAAAAGTCGTAAATGATTTGTTGAATTTTAAATATTATCTTTGCCATTTTAAATCTGATTATGCTTAAGAAGACATTTAGTTTTCAGCAACAGCTTGAAAGTTATTTTTGGGTGAAATTATTTGTTAATCTTCTAGACAAGATATTATTTGTTTGTCTGTAATGCGTGGCTGCAATTTAGGCAAGAGCGATTTACAAGTGATTATTAAAACGGTTAATCGTATCTAACCACTAAACATTCTTTAAAATTACACTCATGAATAGCAGCACTTGATGCGCTTCGTGATAAACGAAGTCCTATTCTTCAGTTGAGTAATTGTCTTCCGATTATATATCTTGTTATCCAAAAGCGAATATTATCAACGGCTTTCGAATCTTCAACCATCAAAATCGTTGGAATGCAAGTTGAACAATGGACTTATGACTGAAGACTTCGTGAAATCTCAGCGAAGATGCTGAACAATTTAAAGAGCATGTTTAGTAGTACGGACATCATGTGGCGACGCACTCTACTCTAGGAACGATAAATTGAAATTATGTTATAGAAAAGAGAGCGGAGCGAGTTGGACAATACCCTGGACACATGGAACGCGGTTTAACTTTATTTCCACAAGCGCCATAGGCGAGCGAGTTTTGTAAATAATGGCACACCATACTATGATGCTATATGAATACGATCTGTGTGTCGTGGGCGAATGTAATTTCGGAAAACATTACAGCCAAAATCTACCTTGTAGCATTACTTGCATGCTCTCAGCACCGAACATTAAACTTATTCTATCAACCAGATAATCCGTTACCCTAAACGCGTTGTTATATAGGAATAAAGTGTCTCTGTCGGTTTTGAACAAGATGGCGGCAGACTGAGAATTTTACCGGGATATATACAATTGGCATGTACCATATTTCAAAGTATTGTAATTTTATTTTCCGGCAGTATATTTTCAGCATTATAAAGATTTTAATTCATTTCTAGACAGCCTAATACTTACAATGATTTTACGTAACAAATTTATAACAGAGAACAACAATTTACCGGGTAACAAGAATCCTAAAAATGGTGGAGCTCTTCGGCATAAATGAAATTTTCTGCGACGCGTTATTTTCTGTAATGCCAGCAAAACAAGATTTGAAGAACCTTAAATCTGACGAAGCACCCAACTAATGGCATAAATACAAGCAAAGAACGTCCATTCTAGAAGACCAGGCATACTTGTTCCTGACAAAGAATAGATGTACCTATATCGGAGTGAAACTAAAGAAGAATATCTTCTTACGAATAGCAAATTTTCCTGTCTAAAGCTTGATAAACCTCAGGGCAAACAAATCCAGTGATGATCTGCCGGGCTAGCTTAATATACATTTCAGTATGAAGATTGCAATTGTAGGAAATTAAAAATCCTCAAATCATTAATATTCTTTGGGTAGAAATATCTAAATTGAAAATATAGGAAAATATTCATAAATACAGCGTGATACGAATGGATAGATATTTACATAGAAAGAAAAAGGGAGAAAATAATATACACTAAAATTGATAGACTATGTTGTTTAGGTAAGCTATGGAGACATCAGTTTATTTGTCTGTGGCACGGTCACATTTCAACTACAAAGTCTATCTCATTTTATGCATGAAGACTCAAAAGACACTTGGATCAGATATTGGTAATGGAAGGTTTCTATCTGAGTTGTTTGAATGCTCTTTTTTCTATTTCTAAATAATTTAATGTATTTCTAGCTAGTTACAAAGAAATAATAAATTCTATAGTGTACAATATGTTCTTCACACAAATGTTTGGATGGATAGGTTTCAAATCTATGTTTCTGGTCACTTCCTGTCCTTGAACGGTGGTTAATTGGTAGCTATAATCTGTATTACACAAAATTATATTGTTCAAAGAAAATTACTATATAGGCTCAACTTGATAAGATATGGGATTTTGATCTGCAAGCTCATTCGATGTCACTAAATATTAATCTGGGATTAAAATAGCTTTTATCCTCTAATATTTTTGTTTGAAAAATGACGTGTAAGTATTCTACAGTTTCCAATATTAAAATGAAACAGGCTAGTCGTCTTAAGTTTAAAAACAAATCGTTCTGTGAGTGAAGCATTCTTTCACCAAAGAATGATACTATCAAAGAAATGAGCCGAAATTTATATAATTTTTCGAGTGTTGGTTTAATTGTACACGTCAATCGACGCAGTTTTGAACAATTCTTAGATCATCCAGTTACTCAATACTCTTTAACTGCTTGTTGATCTCACAGATGTCAAGAAAACCTTGGCTGTCTACTGTCATCATACATTACAGATTAAAACACAGGAGTGAATCATTTTTTGTCTGAATTTCGAGGGTGAATTGTTATTATTTACACTATTTATATTCGGACTATTTTCCTCATCTTTGTTGTTGCTATCACTGACTCTTAAGACAGAATCTCTCATAATGTGAGTTACATTTTATTTGAACATTTTTCGCCAATGTACCATTAGTGCCTATATATGAAAATGGGGTCTCTAATCCGATTGTGGACTACATTCTCGTGTGTAATGTAAGCGAACTACTTATCCTTTGAGATGTCTTTATATATATATATATATATATATATATATATATATATATATAGTAGCGTCCAAAACTAAGGGACAAAATTTTAAAACCTAATATTTGTTAGAAATAACAACTGTGAAATTTTATCATCCATAATAACATACTAAAATTTGAATCATTTGCAAAGGATAGAAAAAGAATTATAACAATTATTTATTTATTTTCAAAATAGGATCGTCCAAAAGTAAGGGACAAAATTGAGAAAAACAATGTAAACAGTATGCTATATTCAAATTTTTGATTTCCTCTAAAGAATAAGTCTTATTTAGTCATTTTGTAAACGTTGCATCAGCCGGCACCATGGCGAAACAAGAAAAATGATTTCTCTGTGAGACAAATCCTGAAGCTACACAAGGAAAAGCACACCATTAGAGAGATTTCAGAGAAAGTGAAACGTTCCAAGAGTGTTTAGGCAGGGTTGTTAAATCCTACAATGATACTGGCAAAATAGTTGATTGCTTTTAAAACCGGCAGACCCCGCAAAACTTCGGCAAGAGAAGATCGAATAATGCAGCGTATGTCATTAAATGGGGTTTTAAGTCTTGCACAGAAATTAAAAGGGTTATGAATAGTACCTGATGTGTTAATGTATCAAGACAGACTGTTCGTAGACGACTGCAAGAAATAGGAGTTTTTAACCGGACCCCAGGAAGAAACCACTTGTTAGTTCGAAGAATAAGAAGAGATTAGAGTTTGCAAACAGGTATGTAATTTGGACATATGAAAATTGGGCAAAAGTATTTTTCAGTGATGAAAGCAAGTTTAATTTATTTGGAAATGATGGAAAAAACAATGTAAAGAGACGTATTGGTGAAAGATACTTTTGCAAAATTTACTAAGAAAACTGTCAAGTGGGGGCGGATACGTCATGGTATTTGGAATGTTTTTCTAGCTTCTTACAACGCTTCTTGTCCGGTTACAAACTCGATGTAAACGCGCAGATCTATAAAAACATTGTTCAAGATCATGTTGTGCCAATCATACAGAATTCAGGTTTCGATAGGGCTACCTTTATGCAAGATAAAACCCCATGTCACATGGCAAAGGTGGTAATTAGTTATCTTAGCGAGCAAGATTTGGAAATTATGGATTGGTCACCACTAACTATTTTGACTATAAATCCAATAGAAAACCCTTTGGAAGACCTTGGAACGAAAGTTATGGAAAGAAATCCCACTAACACGGAGATTTTTCCTGGGTGAAGCTTCAAGAAGAATGGTCTAAAATTAGTATCGAGGATTGTCAAGAACTGATTCGTTCTTGTAGTCGAAGATGTGCATGTCATTGAGACAAAGGGCTCATTTACTAAATATTGATTGTAAATCAAAATTTTTATTATTTTTTTACCGTTTACATTGTTTTTCTCAATTTTGTCCCTTACTTTTGGACGTTCCAATTTTGAAAATAAATAAATAATTGTTATAATTCTTTTTTCTATCCTTTGCAAATGATTCAAATTTTAGTATGTTATTATGGATGATAACGACTACCAGTTGTCAAAATTTCAGCTTTTCACAGTTGTTATTTCTAACAAATATTAGGTTTTAAAATTTTGTCCCTTAGTTTTGGACGCTACTATATATATATATATATATATATATATATATATATAGTATATATAACCGAGAAGTCGACCTGTGAATTTCTCAGAGGAATTCGTCAGTATAGCTGGATTATGCTTTCCACAAATGCTTAGGTGCCTTGAGAATTTTCTGTTTGGCTCAGAAGGTCGACAATTGCTCTAAGAATCCGTCTGGTTTCCAAGAGTTAGTTGTTTATTCAAACCTGTTTTTATTTGTTTTTCAAACCTGTATTTAATTTTTTCGACAGATTTCCATGTTTTGAAAATGTTTTTTTTAAAAAGTTTTTTTCTGACAAAGATTGATTTGATTATTGGCAAATCAAAAATTAGAAGATTTTAAGAATGGAATATGTTTTGAATATTATATATAAAAAGATATATATATATATGAAACGTATTTTATATTATCCAAATCATTTAATATTTTTCCATTTAAATTTTAAATTTTAGTAATCATGTGGATATTTAAGTCAAAGAAGAAGATGTTTTCATTTTTTTTTTTTTTTGAATTTGGCATTTGTATTAATTAATATTTGCAAAATTTATTTGTCAAAATCAAATGAATGAAGACAAATCGATATATAAATGTTTAGGTCTATCAAATATGTCACGAAATCGAAACCATTCAGCAAATTTTTTCAAACATTCTCAGAGGCACCTCTCTTGATTACAAATATGGTCTTCATAAACAAGGAATCTTTGAAAATCATAAAATCCGATAAACTTTAATTTCAAGAGATCAATCATTAACATCAACAAGGCATAAGTACTAACTTTCAAGCTCGTTATATTTGATTTTTCATGATATTTTACTGACCAATTCTATTTATTTAAATAAATAGATTGATTTCAAAATGTTTTCATATTAAAATTTTAAATTTTATAATTTCAGAGATCTTTTAAAAAATACGGGTCTTAAGATCATTTGTCTTGTATTTTTCATCAGAATACGTTTGCTTAAAAGCTAGAGCATTCAAGAAATAAATCTTATTTAATATTATTTAGCAACAGAAGAATGATATATTAAAATAAATATTTTGTCTCATGGTTATATTTGAAACATAAAATGCATTTTAAATAATCAAAAATAATGTTGTATTAAATCTAAAAATATATTTGTCGGAAAAAGGTTTATATCTGAGATATATAAGAAATGAAAAGATATAGTTGGCAAATTAATATACATTCAAAAATAAATTTAGAAGAAACTGAGTCCTCGTTTTTCTCTTCCGAAATCTCATTTTTCATTTCCATTTATCTTCTTCCGTGTTCACACGCGCATCTCGTTTTACGATATTTTTATAAGTTTTTCTTATTCTTTAACTTTTCCACTATTTTCCGGCATCCATTCCAATTTATTAGAATTGATATATAAACATGCCAATATATATATATAATTTAAATAAAAACAGATTTTCCAATGTTCCATGTATTACCCAACATTTTCAGCCCTTTAAAAGGACTAGTGGTAAATAGACTTTAAATGTGTCAATTTCTCTAAAACTCACTCATGTCTTTTATGTTCAGGCCATATATTATTAATTTCTATATGTTTAATTTGTAAATTTTTCATTTTTGTGAAAAGTAAAGTTTGATGATGATAGTCCTTTTAAAAGGGCTGCCAAACAGGAGGGCAGATACATGGAACTTTAAAGTGGTCTGTCTTTTATTTAAATTATTTGCTCTAAATTTACATTGAGCTTTAAATTTTATATCCTCCTTAGGTTTACCCATACGGATTACCTAGTTTTTTCATAAAATATATATATATATATATATATATATATATTAATTTGTAATTAACATACTTAAATGAGTTTTGAGAAGTTTGAGAGGGAGGATCACGGTGAAATCGTCAACAAATTGATAAATTTAAAAAGGAAATAATGGAGTTCTTTATGTAGATGGCGTGTATTTTGTTATTATGGAACTGGGGGGAATCGTCTTTCTGGTGATGTTAGGTCTAATTAAAAAACATAGATGCATGTCCGTACACTGAATGGAATGCAGCAAATACATTTTATATTCGCTCACTAATTGGGATGAAAAAATACAGCCATTAAACGTAAGAATACAGGCTTGAATTGAACATATGTATGTATATATGTGATGTTTATATACAACGCTTTTGTAAAGCCGTAATAGATTTAAAAATATTATCTCTCTCTGTAGCTAAACCTGTCTCGTGAATGTATGCATGTCAGGTTTGTACGTATACATATGTCCAAGTTTTACTGTCCACATATGTTTATGTCTGTACAAGCCCCGGCGGAAATTGGAGTGTGTATGTGTGTCTTTACTTCAGCCAAAAAATACGGACATGCATCTTGTTTTTTGTTTTAGAAAATGGTTTCTTGATCCACCCATTTACTAACTTTATCAAATACAGCAAAACATAAATTTTTTTTTTTAAAAATTAATCTGTTTGTCTGACGAGTCAAAAGCGTGAATTCACTGGGAATAAGGTTCACATCAATCCAACTGCATATCAATATATTGAGGAATTCGATCGTGGAATGTTAAAATATGATATATATATATATATATATATATATATATATATATATATATATATATATATATATATATATATACACATATCAAATATATATTTAAATATACCCACAGGTTTTTTCTGTCACACACACAAATATATATATATAATTAAAAGGGAAGAGCCCCAAGAATACCATGGTAATATTTTATTACATTTGAAATCGATAATTCGATTTCATCTTCGTCAAATCAATTATTTTTCAAAACAATGAATGGATTTAAAAAAATTCTTCCTGAATCCAAAGAAAAACAGGAAAAAAGGAAGTTTGAAGATTTAAGATAGTTCCATCAAATTGGAGACGGAAGGATAGCAGTTTATGTCTCTGGGAGATGCAACAAAAATATTGACCTCTTTTTAAAAGAATGGATAAGAAATAAAAATGAAAATGAAGGAAGTGGAGAAAAGGAAGGGAGAAGGAACTAGAAAACGTACAGAAAAATCTATATCTACATAATGAAAACATTATTCTATATACATATAAATACAACCACATATGAAGGTGCCTACATTTATTTGGGTATTAAATTTCAATTACAATATATGTTTTTATATAAATATATATATACAATAATAGGTACATAACACATTACACATACACACATATATATATATATATATATATATATATATATATGTGTAGTTTATGTGTGTCTAAATATAATGTTATCTATATATATATTTGTATATTCCAATATATATATATATATATATATATATATAAATATATATATATATATATATATATATATATATGTATATATATATATATATATATATATATATATAGAGAGATATATATGTATACACATATACACACATATATATGTATATATATATATATATATAATAAAGATTAGTAAGAGAAACATACAGGAAAAATATCTGCCTCGTCAGTCATGTATCGAAAGATACATGGTCGCCTAACCGTGTATCACGCATGGCACAACTGACTGAATAGCGGCTCGGATTGTGGAATCGGAGAGCCGAGTTCGAATTCCTGTCGAATCCATTACATTTACCTTTTATTCACCTCTGGACTTCGGCATTGTGTGTGTTTCTGACATGATTTTTCCATTTCAGGCAAAGTTTAGCCAATCATGTGGATCTACACACGACAGGCGGAAGATCACTTCTCAAGGCAATCCTGAATCTGGTATCTGTGAAGAGTACTGAGTGCAAAGTCTATTTCTTAAGATCAGACCCAAATACTATGCAAACGTATACACATATAAATGCACATACGTGCCTACATCTAGACACATATCGCATCCATCTCCACATATATTTTCACATAAATGTGTTCACACATAGGTATATACGTCGATACGACTGACATACACAATGTATATATATATATATAGAGTGTTAAATAATTATATACGAATCCATATATAGTATGTAGATGTTAACAAATTTATGACTTTACTCATGTACATGAAGAAATATACCAGATAGATACAGACATACAAAGTTATAAATTAATGCGTTGTAATCTCAGAAAAAAACGATTTTCTTCAGCCAAACTGACAATCGTTTTTTGGGGACAGAATGCTTTTCCTAACACTTTGGTTTAAATTATTTATGAAAATATGCGACATTTACACAAAGGAACATTGTTTCCTGCTTTTGTGGAATTTTATGGCTGACTAACAGGAAAAGTAACATACACAGCTACAAATACTATTAAAATGTTCGGTGAATATGAATAGATGAAGCAGCAACATGACTATCTCTTCGCCTGTTTATTCCGTACTTCACTTAATATCGTACACGACTTTCGAAAATACATCTTCCAAGAAAAAAAAATACTTCTGGAACTTTTATGTCTTTTTGAAAGTCATTTCGCTCCTTAAAACCGCCTTAGTTTTGGGTCATATATATATATATATATATATATATATATATATATATATAATATTTCTTCAAAAATTATAACATAAGCATGTTATAACATCACTACAGAAGTAGCGATTATGTTTCAACACTTCTGTGATTGCGAATCAACTTAATCACTTGATATTTTTGTAGTGATGTTATAACATGCTTATAATTTTTGGTAAATATTAGTTGCTCTACTTTGTATTGAGCACTTTTTTAAAACGTAGTGTTTTAGGTTATCGGACTTTCAATACCATCTATACCAACACTGTATTTTATATATATATATATATATATATATATATAAAAATGGGTAGTTTTTTATAGATTACATGCTTCAGGATGAGCAGTTTTACATAAATTCTCTAAATACAATAATCACCATTTAAATTGTCAAGCTACTCGTTTTGAGAAGTAGGTCAGGCTAAAAAAGTTGGTATTAGTTCGTACTTATATACACGTACGTAAATAAGAGTTTGTTTTCTCTCTAGCTAGCTAGATATATAGGTGAAGTTTTATAGATATATTTAATTGATCTGAGTGATTGGGTAAATAATCATTGTCTTTTTTAACTATCAAATTTTGGATTTGATATCAAGGGAACTCTACCTGATAATAAAAAAAAATCACTATTTCTGTAAAGTTTATTTCTTCTTTTTTTTTTTTCAATTCACACATTAAAGCCGCTCAACTCTGGGCTAGTATACATACATCGGGATGGGCCGAGACTTATAGATAGATTCAATCAGTTTGTCTGAAAGATAGGATGAATAATCATTGTTTCATTTTTAACCGATAAAGCAGACGACTTTGGCGCGTGATTTCGATAAACCTGGTCACTTTTCCCCCCCAGTCATTGCATTTGTTTCACACGAACAAATTTCATGCCATGGATTACGAATGTCATTCATCTATTGTTAACTCACCGAAAACATTATGTCTGAAGGTGACAATGCGAAAATATTGATCAACGGAAACGGAAACCCTGTCTTTCCGGACCGAAAACCCGTTGACCTTTCGTTGAGTGCACCCTGGCATTCTTCAACAATCGTGACTAAGAAAAGACACTGGAAGTTTTCTCTCAAAAATGGCAGTAGACATTTACTTCAGATGCTTAAAGAATGTAACCACGTATTATATACGTGCATAAAGCAGGTTGGAATCTTTCTCGTTGTGTGGGGATCTGTTATGTAGTGGGGAAATAGGAAAGTCTTTTGTAAGGTCAAGTTAATTGATCGGGTAGTGATTTATTTTCATCACAAAATTACTTAGTTTGTCTGTTATCACGAAAAGCAAAATTACGATATCGTTAAATACACAAAGTGCTGTACTCATCAACGAAATAGTCTACAGTTCCACTATTTAATTTAGCAACTCGTTTCTTTATCAATTTAAATTAACTGAGAAATAATCATAAAATAAAAACAATATCCAATACAAATGTCAGTATATTTACAAAGACTGTACATATATTCAGGTTGAAAAAAAACCCCCAGAAACTCGCCCTCAGTCTTAAAGCGGTCTCATTTCGTTCCTGTTGAACATGGCGTCTCCGTTGCCGTCCTTCAACATATTGTGGAAGCCTCTCCTTGAATTATGTCTCGATACCGCTTCAAATGTATATATCCATAATATTAAGATCAGGAGACCTAACGGGCTACATGTAGTTGGTGACACCACTGGGACACTTAGTCTTTGTCCTACTGGAAAATATACGAGAACTCCAGCATCTCAAAGTAGACGTCATTATTGACGGTAAGGACCTTCTGGAAGATTTGAGGCGGTAAGATATTACCATCGTTATTCGCAACACCTGCGATCATAACAGATGACATAAACTTTGAATGTTTCACTATAAATACTTAAGTGGTGCCGGTGAAGAGCCACTCTTTGTTCCTCCTATTCACCTGGCCGCTTACAAAAAGCTTGCTCAATCAGGTCACTGGTTGGTGGTTAGTGCCCTTTCATTGTCTGTGTCTAATTAGAAGATAACGTGTTAATTCTTAAGTTTTAAAAAAGAAAAAATATTAAAATTCGGCATTACGTTATCTTCTAATTAGCGTTCGCTCAGAGTTTATACTTAAAAACTTGGCTCACCTTGTAGTTTTCTGGGTATTCTACTAATTTGCCTATCGAATGAATAACAAATAAATGTAGTAAATAAAAAAAAATAAGCATTATATAGAGTAAGTGAATTTTGAAAGTAATGAATAACTGTAAACGCCAGTATCTCAACGTGTTTAACACAACACTCACACACACACCACATATTCTCTACGTGTTTAATGCACGTAAATTCTTTACTGTTTCCAACAGTTTCGGCAGCGCTCACATACACACTTAATTATTAATAATAAAAGCCACTAGGAAAAGAAACATCATATGGTTCGACCCACCGTGTAAACAAACGTAAAACAAAGGTAGGAAAATATTAATTGAACTCATGCTCAAACACTTCCCCCATCAAGCATTCTCCACAAGATATTCAACAGAAATACAATAAAAATCAGGTATATTTGCATGAAGAACATGACACAAATAATAAAAAAGTTACGAAAGAAAAATCACCCAGAATACCACATGCACAAATTAAACCCACCTGTACTTGTAAAGAACGAATGCCACTTAAATGCCAGATGCTTGCAAAATAATACAATATACCAAGCCACTGTAAAATTAGTGATGGGAAATATTCATAGGAGTAACTGGAGGCCACTGGAAAAAAAATGTTTAAGGAAAGGATGCACAGAAGGACGGGGAACAAGACGCCAACAAAACATCAGGAAGAAAGCAAATTCCAGAGATGGGAAATGCGAGAGAAAAATGGGCACAATTTTGTTTGGCTTTCAAAACATTTTCAAGGCAATTGAGGTCCCTTTCGAGATCAGCAGCCAAGCAAGGCGGATCGATACCACTATTGAGGCAGGGGTAAATAGTGGTGTCGTCTGCGTAGATTCAACATAGTAACTGATGACATCGGGAAGGTCCTTTATGAAGAACAGGAACAGTGTAGGGACCAAAATAGAACCTTTGGAAACACCAGCGTTCGTGATAATGGCGCCGGATGAGAACCCATTTAGGACGACCTTCATTTCACGATTTGACAGGAATGATTGTAGTAAGTCAAATAATCGCCCTGTAATATTGTATTCCTGAAGTTTACGAAGAAGGTCAGCATGTCAAACTCTATCAAACGCTTTAGATATGTCTAGAGCCATGGCTCTAGCTTCTCCATTATTGTTGAGTGTTTGGTATACAAATTCACTTATGGCCGTGAGCATATCTGCTGTTTGATCGGGCAAAGCGAAAACCATATTGCTTTTCGAAGAGCAAATTATGTGAGGTAAGGTGCTTAACCATTTCCGCGTTGATTAAAGCCTCGAAGACTTTACTGAAGAGTAGTAGGAGACTAATAGGATGGTAGTTAGACGGGTCAAAAGGGCCACCAGAGTTCTTCAACACAGGCCTAACTGATGAAGACTTCAAACAGGCTGAAAAACAAGAGTCGGTGAGGCAGTAGGTGTAAAGTTTAGAAAGCACATGAGCCAATTCAGGAGCACATTTTTCAGGACAATGGCCGGTATCCAGCCCCCACCCCACTAGCTTTATAGTAATCTAATTTAGAGATGATGTCCAATACCATCGTTGAGGTTATGTGCATTTACCTCAGTAGAGCCTTAGGTTGAGAGGGAAAATGAGGTGTGGGTACACCAGATAAGTGTAGCGTTGAACTGGATGAGAATTTACGAGCAAAACATACAGCCTTATCAGCTGAGGAGACCAGGACTTCAAATTGGTTGAATAAAGGGGGTATTGTGAATTTGCTGTTGTTAAGCAGGCTTTTGTATAGCCGCCAATAATCGTTTGAACCAATCTTGCGAGATGCAATACGTTGTTTCATTCTTTCGGCAAAGACTAACTTTGCTTTTTTGAGGACATGCTTGCACTCGTTACGGGCAGTGACAATGTGACGTCTGTTACAATGAGAGACGTCTCTACGCTACATACAGAAGTAGTGATTCCTGTGGGCAATAGCTGCTGAGCAAACAGCTGGGAACTAAGGGGATGAACGCGACTTCACTTTATATTTTCTTGCAGGGATGAAAGTCTCGATTCCAACTTTTACCCAAGATGAGACCTCAGACGTAAATTGATGCATCGTAGGATTAAGATAGTTTTCCAGGGAACATCACGAAGATAATCTCAGACGGAGTCCCGATCTGCTTGTTGATAACAGATATGTTCTGTTAGGGGGTTCTTTAGTCGGGAAGAATAGAAGAAGATGAAAACAGACACATCGGCATGATCAGAATTGTCAAGAGGGCAGAGCTGCATGGCACCTCAAGATTCGGGGATGGAGGTAAAACAGAGATCAAGAAGTGTAGCCTTACCATCATGGTTGCCGGGGAAACGCTTAGGAAAGTCAAATACTTGTATGAGAGATTGAAAAGTTAAGTGTTTTATGCCAGGAAGGTCAGTTACAGAGAGTTTAAGTCATTTTGTGTGGTGGGCATTGAAGTCACCGAACACAAATATGTTTGCAGATGAATGCAGAGAGATATCTTTGACTATATTATCGAAAATGCAATTGAGTACACCAAGGTCTTGGAAGGATGGAGAAAGATAGAGAAAGAATAGATAGCTTATAGATTTAAGAAGAGCTACACGGAGATAGATGAATAGATGGTCTGGAGATTCTGGAGTTAGTTCACTAGCCAATGGCAAATGGCCACGTGCGTAAAATTCCAGGCCATGCCTGTGGGTAATAGAGTCCTTTCATTCAAAGGAGAGGAAGGTAACCAGGAATCGAGAAGTCACATGAAGGGATTGAAGGATTAAGGTTGGTCTCGCAGAGAGCTAGTATATCAGGAGACTTCTCAACAATGAACTTTTCTACACTACAGAATTTGGTCCGAATACCACGGATGTTGGTGTAGGATATGGGTTTAGGTGATTATTTTAGATCTGGTTTAGGTTTATTTCTTATATATATAAATATATGTAATCGAGTACAGCACAGTCTTGGGAGGATGGAGAGCCATCGATCTGGTTTAGGTTTATTTCTTTGATTGCAGTCATGATTGGTAATATTGGTAGTGAAAGTGAGAGGGCCTAAAGTAATAGTAGCTGAACGGTCACCGTATGTAACATGGGCAGAAAGGAGCTGGTGCAGCCTGCAATATAGTGTGGCCTTGGGCTTGCCAACCGCAGGTGCGTGCAAGGACACCCTTCAAATGCGCATCATGGCGCCACGATATTATGCAACTGTTGATCAGAGCAGCCGCTCAAACCACTACGCAAGAATTAGGGCTCATTAATACCAGTCAGGAACAGCAACAAGAGAACTGTCAACACGGTACCCTCAGTATGAAGAGACGTTGCCATAGTCTGCACATATCACAAGGGATTCACGACAGTACTAATAGAGAGGTCAGAGAAAAAGAAACCCTTTCCTAAACAGGAAACAAGGAATGAGTCCCTATACCTGTTGAAGAGAAGCGGGAGGACTGTTGACTGGGCGATAGGTAGATCCTATATATATTACACATACACGTTGGAAAACAAAAGTTTTAAGTACCAACATTGTATTTTTTTTCTCTTTCGCCAAAGTGTAAGCCACAACATGACCAATAAGCGAGGTTGATTAATCTGTCTGATAGTGTGATTATTTCGAGGAATTCAGATTCAAACAAAGAACACAAAATAGGGATTGAAATGAAGGAGAGGTGGGAAGCAAAATTCGTATCGGCCTTAAAGAACATTATTCTAAACTCAGAGAATTAGTAACAGTAAACGAGAATAAAGAAATTTTTTTTTTACACTTTATCAGAGTTGTTTTGAAAGCTTGAATTACTTTACTGGGAAAACCCACTCGACGTTTTGGGAGTGAAATTCGTTCATTTCACTTTTGTGCTTCATCTTGACTCAAGAGGCTTTGAAAATCATCCCTTCAAATTTTAAAGTTTTACTTTTTTGAATTCCTGTTTCATTAAGTATTTTTATTTTATGTATTTATTTTATTTCAGCGTGAGTCATACTTCAAATAATTATTTTGACTTTAAATTAACTAATTAGAAAATAATTCTAAAAAAATAATGTTTAATTAAACATATTTTCCTTTTATTTGTTAATTTGCATGTCGTTTTGCAATTTCCTTCGTATTTTTGCAGATATATATATTATATATATAAATAAAATATATATTTATATTAATATATATATAAATATTATATATATATATATATATATATATATATATAATATATATATATATATATATATAATATAATATAATATATATATATATATATATATATATATAAATATATATATATATATATATATATATAAATATATATATATATATATATATATATATATATATATATATATATATATATAATATATATATATATATATATGATATTTATTATATAAAACTTTGGAATTAAAACTTTGAATATAACTATATACGTAGATTTTATTGAAACTACGATCAAGTCGGCACTGTAATTAAGCAAGATGGCGTAATTCTTTTTATTGTTAGACATTTAGGAATCAAAGAAAATCGGGAATTGAAGTCGACACAATGATCTAAGTAATCATTGCTACTTTGAGAAAAGTTAATCTTCATTGTTTTTATTGCAGATTGCCTAGGAATCAAGAAATAAGTACGTCGATGAACATTGTACACAACAATATATGGAATCGTCATTGCCATAAGAAAAATAGGAAATGTCGTATTACAGTTTGGAAAAAATGTTAATAAATATTGAAAATTAGTAACGGTTTAATGTATTTACTGCATGTCCCATTTGATTCTTCTTGTGATAATGACTGATGTGGGTCTACAGGAAATTTATCATTCAGAAGATTCTGCACAAAAGTTTGACATACAATTCATGTTGGCTTTTTTTTTCGATTCAATACATTGAAAATACATTGTTTATAAACGCTATCAGTATATTTTCAAATAGTGATTTTTTCTATTATATATATATATATATATATATATATATTATATATTACAGTACTGAAAAGAGAGAGATGATGAAATAATGTATTTTTAATTCAATATTATATATATATATATATATATATATATATATGTAGATATATATATATATATATATATATATATGAGAGATAAGAAGGATCTATTTTTTTTTCAATTTAATATATTATATATATATATATATATATATATATAGAGAGAGACAGAGGATATATCTATTTTTAATTTAATAATTATATTTATATAGAGAGATAATGAATATAATATAATTTTTATATATCAATAATTATATATTTATAGAGAGAGAAATGATGAATTAAATATTTTTGATTTAATAATTATATATATATATATATATATATATATTTTTATATATAATTATATAGAGAGAGAGAGAAATGATGAATTAATCTTTTTTTTAATTTAATATATATATATATATATATATATATATATAGAGAGAGAGAGAGATGATAAATTAATGTATTTTTAATTTAATATATATATATAGATAGATAGAGAGAGAGATAATGAATTAATCTATTTTTAATTTATATATATATATATATATATATAGATATAATATATATATATATATTTAGAGATATATATAGGATAATGAATTAGAGTATTTTTAGATTTAATATATATATATATATATATATATATATATATATATATATATTTTAGTTGCTGCTTTTGCTGAAATTGCCTTTGTGATGTGGCTTCTGTTATTTGGTTGATTTCTTTTCGATTCTGTTGCTCCAATCCAAGTAAATAGCTAGGAATAACAGCAAATCAAAGGAAGTAATATAACATTCAGATGACAAATTTCTAATATCAACCGCAGTACTGACATTTGCTGTCACCTGAACTTCAATAAGTACCACTGAAAAAAATCCGTGAGAGATGACGTTTAAGATTGTGCTTCTAAAAAATAGCATTTTGCAATTTATCTCAAAACACTACACTTTTAGCTGAATAAATTAAAGTCTAATCTATGACTACCAAAACAAGGGTGAATCCGATGTCTTCTCGGATACTAAGAAAATTGCTAAAGATTTTAGACTTGATGTTTCTCACTCTGGAATAACAATTTGCCGTAAGCGTGAAAGATAAATAACATATCTCAGATTTTGACTGAACAGTGAGGAATATAAAAGTGATCACTGTACCCATCATTATCAAAATACTTTGAAAAATCCCAAAGAATAACGCAAAAGGGAAAGATTGTAAATCTAACAAGAATAAAAATCATTCAACTGACTTCTTTTATGTGCTGCGTCGATTCAGTGTGCGGATGATCATAGCGCTCCACAACATTCTATACTTTGTAGCTCTTAGCAATATTTGTCGTATAATTTTCCATCCCACTCCATATTCTGATATCCGTTTACAGAAGCTCGTTAGGTGGGTTACTCGCTGTTTCCTTCTGTCTCTCTTGCATTCAAAATGTTCTCTGAGTGTCAAAATGTCCAAGCTATTTTTCTTATTACAGTTCCTATAAATATGAACTGTTTCTGAGTTTAAGTATAACTGTCCTTTTTTGTTTCCTTTTTCCGTAAAGCTCCCTCCTTTTATTCTCCACATCTTTCTGTAGAACATTTATCCATTGCATTGTCTTTTGACCTATATTCACTGGGGTCAAAATACTATGAATAATATAAAAAATAGATATTTATTGTAAAAATACCAGCAATACATTTTTGGAGAAAAAAAATATTACCACCAATATATTTTTGGAGAAAATAATTTAAACCTTGTCTACAGATTGATTTTTTTTTTACAAAGAATACATATTCTATTCATAAAAACTTATCCTAAAAATCTTGTCGGAAATTAAATAACCCATTGAGGTTGATATGCCGTCAATAAACCAAAACAGCATTCACTATGAGGATGGAATATTGCATAAAAATGGTGCATTTTTTTTTTTTTTTACTGTAACAGCATTGCTAAAATCAACTGAAAAGGATATTGGAGTACTACTATTTGCTGTTATTTGAACACGAGGAAGAGACACCCGATGATTCCCGCGCGAAAATCCAACGTCTCCATCGAAAAAAAAAATGTCAAAACTTATTATAATGACAATAAATCTATGGTAGTGAATAAAACAATGCTTAATTAAATTCTGTCCACGTAGCTTTTTATAGCAAGACAAAAGCGAATACATTCGCTTTTTACAAGCTTTTACTGTTAAAACATTATAATGTTCATTATTCATGTGCGTCAGATTTCATTGTCAGCGACACTGGTCATGAACAATTAACAATATAAAAGAAAAATAAATTTAATTTGTTTCTAATAAGTTTCAAATTAAAAGTACAAAATATACTTGCATATTTGTGGATTGGCTGTTCATTTACATTGTGTTTTCAATGCATACAAAAATTTCAGTTCTTTCTGGGAAAGAGAAATGAAGTCCTTAAACCAAACAGTTAAACACGGTTATTGTTACAGTTAGACATAAATATAATAATGCAAAAGGGGTAGACAACTCTTTACTACAAGAATAATAAAAAAATATTTTATTAAAACCTTCCCCTCTGTCCAATAAGCATTCTTACCAAATTCGAAATAATTTTACAGAGTTTAAACAGAAATAATTTTACAGATGATATCAATGTCTGACTGAGATAAAGGAAAACAAATTTTGTTTCCAATTATATATTTATATATCTAAAATAAAAAATAGTGAATAATTTAGAAAGTAACTGATACTAAAAGAATAATTGACAGGATAGCACCACTGAGAGGATGAATGAACTTCTACAAATACAAATGATTTAATTCAACCATAGAAAAAAACAGGATGTGCAGGTTAATCTTAATTTCAAAGTCTCAATTTGAAAAAAATCACTTACCAATTCAGAGCCTCAAATAGAATGTTTTCAGTTTTCCTTATAAATATAATTTTCTCGAGAAATAGACAGTTATCATGACCAACAACCATTAAGGAATAATAAAAAAAAATCGAATACTTATAGCTTATATCACCGGGACAGATAACTTAAATAGAGAATGTCACGGCTAAACCGAGACATACTTGGTAATGATAATATTAGCTGTTTCCTTATAAGGAAACATTCAGCAGTCATTGACCGAATAAGCAGTTCTACCCTCAGTTGGAATTTTAAAATATCTCTATGAAAAAAAGTTTTTTTTTCAGGAAAATAGGTTTCTCAAGTACAGTAACTGTTATCACTCTTTCTACTATTTATTGGGGGTTTATTTCCTTACTTCACAGAAATCCTCTGTTGTTGTTCGATCACCAAAATTAAGCAATTTCAACTCAATCAATACTCAGATAGTGAGCCCCTTAGTAACACCGGGTAATATAAGGAATATCCTTCAGTTCGAAATATGTTTTGACTTTAAATAATTCACAAAGAGTTGATAAGCCGTATTAAATTAATCAATCAAACGTTCCTCACTTCTTGTTTGAAGGAGTCGATCAAGAACATCTTGATTTCGTCATTATTTTCTTCTTGAGTTACATTTGATATCCATTTTATTTGTTGATATTGTCGAAAGGCCTCGGGTGATGTTTCTGTTATTTGTTACGGTTCTTGATGGTGATAATGTAGGGCACGAGGTTCGACAAATGAAGCTCGAAAGTATTTTTAATCATTGGTCTGAGAAAGCTGTTGAATACAGCTGATAGCTGGAATATTTCTGAACGAGGTTGACGCCATGCACGGTGATCCACTTGGAACTATACAAAGCAACTGAGTTTTGTCTATGCACAGGCCAAAATCTGTCCAGAGGAATGAAATGTATGCAGTCCACTTTCCACTTTTCAGAACATGGTCTTGACATTCGCCTTTAAATCAGGAAAAAAAAAAAAAAAAAAGAGAACATGTGTCTTTGACATGCGAAAAACTGTTAGCCCTGGAAATTTTTAAAATCCAAGTAACTTTCGAAACAAGATGAAAAGAAATAAAAATTTTTTTTGTTTAACGTTGAAGATAAAAAAGTCTTTAATGAATAAATTGTCGACCTTGTCCATTTCATTTTTAATATATGACGTCATTTGTTTTGAGAAGAGCAGTTAAATGTTCCTGAATGTTTAAAGAGTAAAACTTGTCTACTGAACGAATGCGAAAATGTTAGACAACGGTTCCGTAAATTTTAATAAAATATATTTTAAGAACTAATGTTATTTAAGATTTTATCATAAACAAAATTTACTTAAATACTTGTATCTATAAAAGATTCTTATTTGTCTTTAATGAAAATTGTCGGACCAAGATGAAATATAGAAATAAAGACAAAATATCATATTTACATTGTTCGGACTATTATCCTCATCTTTGTCGCCATATTTTTTACAACGTTTCGGCCATTGTACGCTCCGGCCTTCTTCACGTGGTTGGAATGTCGAACTGAAACCTACATTTCGCTCACTGGGGGAGACTGTTCCACGTGCCATGTTTAATGGATGTCAGTTATTAGTTATCTCCTGTTAATTTACCCCTGAAAGATTTCCACTGCCTTAACCAGGCATTGAACTCACACTCTTTGGGTCCTGTCACTGGATCTAACCAACACCTTTATCAAATGTGCCATGGGTCCTTGAGGCAGTGGAGAACAAAAACGTTATAATAAATATGGCGACAAAGATGAGGACAACAGTCCGAATAATGTAAATAATGTATATAATACCTCATCTCAGAAATATAGACAGATAGCGAAAGACAAAATAACTAATAATATTAAAAATTTGGAAGCAAAATCGTTGATTTTATGAGTTTAAAAATGACAATTATTTATTGTTTTCTTCCGTAACAACGTTAAATATAAATTTATATCATACCCTTAACTGCTTTATTCTGTAACGATTACATTACTCCTAAACCACTAACAACCGCTGTCTTCTGATATGCAATGCATTTCTATGTTGGCAAAACATTTGTATTAATCTTATAATGCTTACATTAACCCTTATTGTTCTTCATTTGCAATGTATTACAGAATGCAGAAATTGTCTTATTTTTTTATTTTAAAAGTTCCGCTGTTTAGTCTTGCTTCTCTCACAACAGAATTATTTCGTTTGCATTAGGGAGAATAGTTGAAGCAAAACTAGGAAAGCTAGATTATCGGTAAAAATCGATCGGCAGCAAAGGTACAAGCTGAAATCAAGCCGATATGTATTGAATTTAAGTATAACTAGTTACTGTTTCCTATTTTCCTATTATAGACATAATATTGCATGAATAACCCTTTCCATACAGGAAATAATCGACATTCATTGACCAATTCGACATTCACTTACTGTCACTTGAAAAGTATAAAACATTTCTCTTTAAAAAGCTTTTGAAGAAGATAGATTTCTCAAGTCAACTGACCGTTATCGCTCTTTATAGTATTAAATAGGATTTCCTTCCTAACCTTTTTTTTTACGGTATGTCAGTTTGGTGCAATGAATAGATGTTCGATGTCCTGATTTCGAATTACGCGGAAAAAAAACGCTTGGGAAATGTATAAACCATGAACACGTCTCTTTTCTCCAGCTATGGGCTAAATAGTAGCACTAGAATCTGGAAAATTCATTGTTATTCTCAAAAGATTGTTGCGGCAATGTTCACTTTCAAAAAATACAAAATAGGTTAAATAACATACAGAAGGTTGATAAGTAAAAAAAGAAAACAATAAAATCAAGTCAAGTTAATTGTGTTATCCAATTTTGTTTTTGCTGCTCCTGGAAGTCAACAAATGGTGTATTCGTTGGTATTTGGTGATGTTATTTATTTGGAAATTTTTTATAACCAATCTCTAGAATCTGACGAAGTGCAGTCCTCCCTAAGACCCTAGGGGCTCATTTGCATGAATCTATTCTTAATCATTGATCTGAAAAAACGTTTGCATATAGCTGATATTTTAAACATTTCTGAAAGTTACGATCTGACCAGGCTATTTAAGAACATGACAATAGTTCTTACAATACGGATTTGTAGGATCTGTTCGTGAAAGATAATCCTAGCGCAGCGTATTCTGTATTCAATTTCCTTATCCTCATTAACTGCTTCAATTGTCAGGGGAGATCAAAGAGCAAAAGAAACGAACAACCGCTTTCAGGATAATCTGTTGGCGATGGCACTAGGAGTTCCGTCATTGTCATGACGGTCCACTCTTTAATGTCTGACCAGCTTTTGCGTTGATTTCCCTGCTTGTATCCATCTTCAACAATTCCTTGAATGATGGTCTTGCTGAGGCTGTTATGCAAAGTGAATTGGCCAAACCATGATGACTTCCGACGTTTAATACTGGCAAGAAGAGATTTCTGACGATCCACTAGACTTTTGACATTGCTCTGTACGTAGTCATTGGTTTTGTGCTCCCAGTAGGAGATGCGAAGGTGCTTCCTCATGCATTTTTTCTCGAACGCTTCGATCATTTTTCCTGACTCAACAGGAGTTTTAAAGCCTCATACACCTAGAGAAGGATGGATACGACCAGCGACTTGTAGAGCTTGAATTTGGTATGGAAACTTATATAGTTCTTCTATATCCTTTCCAGTCTTACCATCACTGCTAACTATAGATAATTAAAAAGATTTTAACTATATTTTCTAATATTTATCCAATAAGTACTATACATGATATCACGGATTTCATCAACAGCTATTTCTTAATAAAGTTTAAGCGTAAAGGATTTTTTCTTATTGTGAGAACTGACAGTGACAGGTTTTATCTATTTTCATGAGAGCATGGAAGTTATACGAGTAAAGCATTTGTTGTAGAATTACTGGTAAAATAAATTCTGTTAAATATTTGTAAAGTCAGTCAAAACAGGATGCGCCATTATTAAGATCCTGAGCAAGAATATGGTAGATTACTAAGACAGTATATACCTAGAATAACTACCACATTGCAATAGACAACAGGTTAGTTTTGCAGATCAAATCTTGAGGTGGCCATCATAATACTGAACATCATTTGCCGGAAACCGGCTTCACTGAAACAGTTAAATTGAATTCTCGTCTCGTCGAATGGATCATTTCATCGACAAATCAAAAGTTAAAAAATTAGAAGGAGATAAGTTTTATATTTGACTAGCAGTAGGGCCCGGCGTTGCCCGGGGATGTAACAGTAAGAGATAGATCAAGTATCGACCATCATAAAGACTGAAAAATAAAATTGACAAAGATTATTGTTTAAGGTTGACGGACACGCATGTCATAATTAGTGTTTTTTTACGAATTGGTCAAACCCAAACAAAAACATTGTTTTCAATCGTTATGAATCTACCAATTGAATAGAATTTTATTATAAACAATTGTCTTGTAAATGGAATTTTTAAAGCATTCGGAATGTAAAAATAAAGAAAAAAGTGTGCAAGAAAATAAGAAACACTAACTGCCAAAAAAAAAGTGAAATTTTGTTGAAATCAGTTGAAAAATGTAGGAAATCCGATCCCATATATAAGCGAACACACACACACAAACAACCAACCTGGGTTTTATTAATAAGTATAACTCGATATGAGTTGTCCCCTTTCATTAATGCCTCTTAAACGTGTTTTCAAATTGATTTTGTGCAAAAACAATTGTTTTTTTTCCAATTTTTGGCGCTGTCAGAACCACCGCAAGGTAATTTTACGTAGTCCTGTGAAGTTTTGTTGAAATCGGTTGAAAAATGTAGGAAATCCGATCCAATATATAAACGTACAGACAGACAGACACACACACACACACACACACACACACAATCTGCGTTTTATAATAAGTAAGATTTCTTTTTTCTTTTTTTAATTATATATCATTGTAATTTTTTTCAATAAATTCGTCACTGATGCTTTCATTCATGTAATAAAGTTGCTTAAGATTTTGGTGTTACTTGTATGAATATTTACAGACTAGTATACAAATGACGAAAACAAACCTATTTAAATATATGCCACACCCAAAATATATACGTAAATTAAGTATTTAAAAGAAAATCCTGTGTTAATTCATATTATTCTTTTTATTTTTATTGTATTTGTATTTATATTTATATTTTATTTTCCTTGTCCAAAAAGACAATTTCCTGGCTTTTACCGATTTGAACATTAAATAATCCTCTTATAAACACCAAGTAATTTGTTATCAATAATTCATTATCGTAAATTAGTAACAATAAAATTAACGATTGTAATTTTTGAACAATACAATAATTTACGAAAACCACCATTGAGATATAAGTTTTTTTTTTCCGAAAAATTATTTTTAATGATATGAACCGAACTACAAATCCAAGATATCCCGTTATTTTATTCTTAATCACTGTATGTATTACAAATGCTCTTCGTCGCCAGATTTTTCACACGATTTTATGAAAGAATAAAGAGTGAAATAAGGAGACATTTGCAACAAGTTTAATATAGACGCGTTATATTTAATTTACGTGAATTATAAAATCAGGTTTCGAATTACTATACAGGATTAGGTTGACACGCCAAGTGCCGTTAAGCGGAACGTGCACATTAAAGAACATTCAAATATTTTAAATACAATTACTAGATATTTGTGAATTTATGATGCAAGTGTCAAATGCCAATTAAGCAAAGGTTTTCACAGCAAAAGAATCTGATAAACTCCAAGGGGAACAATTGAACGAATCCAATTAGATCGTATCAGAATTTGCAGTTGGCCTCATCGAACGATCAATATATCAAGATTTTCATTGTTCATTCTTCAAATTGGCAATTAATTCAGTTTGATATGTAATCAATCATGTTGTGGCCAATTAAACACGGCATTAGCAAAAGATTTATGTCCGTTTTCCAGTAATTTCATAACCTATAGACAGCTACAGATATTGAAAAATATAGAAATTGATATTGGCTACGCTTTGTGCAGTAAAACATGAAAGCACAGGCGCGAAGGATACAGGTTCAATCAATCCCACTACAATTGTCACGATGTATGACACGATGTTGCTAACCCTTGCCTCACAGAGAGGTCAACAAACAGAGATAATTACTTAGCGTATTTTAATGAAGACCAAATAAGGATCAGTCTCATTTTAGTAATAGTGGTTTGCGAGACTAAAAGGACGGATTTTCAAATTAGCTACGCTTAATAGTTCGAAACCGAATCGGTATCGTAGGAAAAAAAAAGATAAAAACGAATATATTTTATGTTTTAAACGTTAGCATTTCCACAATTATACAAGGATTCGAATCTCATCATGGTCATGATATTTCAGATATGTCGTTGTTGGCTGTTGAATTGATAAATGGAATAATAATAATATTACAAATGTACTGTAAACAAAATGTATTAAAACAAAAACGGTACACAATTGATACAATGGTTTTGAAATTCTTGGGAAGACTTGGTTCCTGTAGAACAGTTAACTTTAATCGCAGTCGGGCAGAGTGTTCTCGATTAATTGTTACTTTATGTCTTCCCGGTATTAATATTTATATGGTCGGTACTCCTTTGTAGAGGATCGTAACATTTGACTGTTCCGACGTCCCTAAAAAATACTAAAGGTTGATCCACAATGTGATTAAGAATGGGTAAACAGAATTCTTTAAATAATTATTATGATAGCAAATTACATGTGTTTGTGATCAAAAGGTCACGCCAGATTGTATATTTTGCCCAGAAATTATAACTAATGTCCGCTCAGTATAGCTGCACTATAAACCACAAGTGGGTGTTAAACAAATATGTGCGTCTGAGCATGCGTCTGCCACAGGGATTATCTAATTACTGGGCTTACGGCCACATCACATTCAAACAGCGGTTTTCGTATGATCCTCGAAGTTAAGCAACATCGAGCCTGATCATTACCTAGACTGGTGACTGCTTGGTAATATCAAGTGCCGTCAACTTGGATATGCGGGTGGTGTAATGGATAAAGACTCGGAATTGAAAATCAGAAATTCGCGATCTAATTCCAGTCGGGTTCATTACACTTACTCGCAGATACACTTGGGTAGAGGTATGAATTCACCCCTTCCCCAAATATGTTTGAAATTTTAAGACGAACCGCTGTTTCCTGTTCATGTATTATTCAATCTAGTATATTTTGTGTGTTGTCTTTTACGCGTCATGTTTGGTTACTGTCTGAAAATCATAAATGAAATGTTTTCATTATTCCATTATCAGTCCCTTTAAACTTGTATTTATATTGCTTAATGTATTTGGCCAGCGTCGTTTCTAGCCTGCGATTTTGTTTGTGTTTTATATTCTTTCATAAATTATTTCGAACTATTCGTGTTTTTGGTGCCTCAGCATTACATTGCAAGAAATTGGCTATCTGGGATTCTTCAGCTTTTAGTCCTATCTTGGTCAGGTTTTTGTTTGTAGATCAGTCCAAGAACATTTCAACACGACTTCGTATATAATCCCTTACACCGTTAATTTTATTTTAAACCTGATCCCCGCTCCAAATAATTCAGCTATCAGACAACATTTGAATACAAGAGAGTTGTGTACGCTCTTTACATGGAGTCTATGAAGAAAATGATCCCACTGGAATAATGAAATATTTAACAACGAGAGTTTCTAGGTTAACCATTAAGAGACCAATGATTGTGAAGAATATTTTGAACTAGTATGAATTGGTGGAAAATGGGAATCATTTAGAATAAAAAATAAACGTTTTCTCATCAACACAAATGGGATCTGAAATGAATCATAATAAAATATACTTGTCTTTCTACAATTATTGAATTTAAGAAAGTAAAAAACTATAATTTCAACAAACACAAACATTATATATATTTATATATATCCAAACAATTGTGATTAAAATAAACTAACACGGTGTGTCTATAATACTTTATTTTATTTTTACAATTTTTGAATAAGTTTTTCGGTATTGTGTTCGGAATTTTGAATAATAATAAAATGTCCGAAGTTTAACAAAACAATCACGCAATAGGGACTTGTAGTACAATACTCAACACTTTATTCAAAAATTGGAAAAATACAATAAAATAAAAAAAAAAAAACAACTTTACTGTTATTTTTTGGTCGAAATTGCCTGGAAGAATACTTGCCGTCTAAATATACCTTATTTAAAGATACATATATATATATATATATATATATATATATATATATATATATATAAACAGAAGATTTTGTATCACAACACATCTTTAAATGTAACCATGGTAAATTTAATATCATGCCAATATATCAAACAGACAATTATTCTTACCTAAAAATACAAGAAAAAAATCATAAACATATTTAAACCGGAACTAAATAGATCATAACCCAACACGCAAAAGCACATGACATGCACACAAATAGAGTGATCAAATCACTCAATTGCATGCACACACGCACGCTCACGTGCGGGTATCTGTGGGGCATATATATATATATATATATATATATGTGTGTGTGTGTGTGAAAGTATATACGCATGTTGACAAAAAAGGGGAAATAATCCCAGGCACGCACACAAACCCCACACAAATTAGGAAGTATGTGTGTATATATGTGTTTGTGTATGCTGGTTCCATGTAACTTGGGAAGTATGTGTGTGTGAGTGTACCGATTCCTTGTGGTGGGGCTGTGTATGCATGTATGTGTGTATGTGTAGAAATGTGTTTACTAATTCCTCGTAGTGTGACAGTGTATGTATGGAGGAGAATATACACACGCATATATACACGCATGCTGACAGAAACACACGAAAATGTAAATAGATCTAAGAACACACAGGGGTCATTAAAACATTAAAAGATAAGATACCGATAACTAATTCATCATTTTTCTTGGACCAATCTTAATTGTTTTCTGACACAAAAACAGAGAATGTCTCATATCGAGAATATCTAACATCGAAAAGCATAAAGGGAAAAAATAATTATTTTTAATAATATGTGGAAATCTCCACTCTCTACCTGAAGACGGGACAAGAATCCCGTGTAGTAAAATTATGGAAAATAAAGCATAATATTTTTTAAAAAAAAAATCCACATTACAACCAAAAACGTTTGCGGTACCTCTCTTCTCTTCTTTTTAATATACACACTTTTCCCTCGTTGGAACCACTATCTTTTATCTTTTTTTTATATATATATATATATATATATGTATATATATATATATGTGTATGTATATATTTACTAATAAAATATATGCATTGAAAATAGGAAGGAACACGTCAGGCAAATAATCCGGAGTTGTTTCGTCGGCTCTCGTTTTAAAAAAACATGAGAACTCTTATTTAAAGAAGGAAATTTTTATATTTTTTAAAATATATATATATATATATATATATATATAAGGTTGATGTTCATGGTAAAATCCAATTACTATAATCAGAATTTAAATATTCACACATCAGACTACAGACTTTGAAAATTGGGTTAATCTGAGAAAACTTCAGTACTACTTTTGCTTTTAAAACCTAACCACCCATAATTAATACACTAACATTTGAAAAAAAAAAACTAATTTTTCCATTTAAGCACTAATTGATCTATTTATAACAAACATAGATACACGCGTGCGCACATTTGTTCGCATATACGTATTTATACTCATGTATCCATATATGCATGTACAATTATATATTTCTATCTCTGAATGTAAGCATATGCATGCAAGTTCAAACAAAAATAAATAAAATTTAACTATAAACCTAACCTCCGATAATTAACACACTTCTACTTAAGATACCACCAAATCAAATAAGAAAAACGACAAAATGTTCAAGTGACAACATATATAAATATTTAACTTATGATTTAAGCATTAATTATTTTTTTAAAATAATTAAGTAAAAAAAATAAATAAATACAATTTTCCAAACTTAAGAAAGACCTAGAACAGACAAGAACAGGGACGATCTGGAAAACCGTATGTCAAATTGCTACAACTGAGAGAGAGATAAAACGTACAAAATCAAGAAGGAAAGAGTATAAAGAAAATCGAAAATGACGAAAAACTGAAATAAGAACGATATTCTACACGTACGCACAGGCGGTCACATGCTCTCATACATGCATGCACACACAAAGAAAGGAAAATATAACCTTGCACCAATGAAAAGTGAAGAATGAAACACGAGAAAATAAATAGTTAATTCCAAATATCCTCAGTCGAGTGGACGGAGAACATGTCGACGAAACTACAGTCGGTGTGCAGAATGCATCACTAATCAGGTAATTGATAAATTTTATATTTGTATTAATTATATTAAATATTTAATAGGCACGAACATTTGCAGGCCAAACACGGATATAAGTGCTCAATACACCGTTCAGAATGGAATTCGTTTTGTTTTTCTGATTTTTTTTACTTCTGCAGTTAGGCCTTTAGGGAACGTACTTGTATAGTTTCTGAACCTTATTCTATCTACTATGCAAATTAATTATATTCGAAAGCAGCTCTTCACATGCAGTACAAGGAATTTCGATTATAATTTATTTCATGAATATATTTAAATATTCATCTGTTCAGGCCGAAGGTTTTTTTTTCAGAAATGAAATTAATTTGTTGAGACAAAAGGAAAAGTGAGAGGAAAAAATAGGGAAAAAAAAAATGTATTTATTATAAAAGAGGAAGGATGGAAAAGAAAAATTTCAATATAAAATTTGTAAAACAAAGTTGAGAAAGAGAAAGAGGTGAAGAGAAAGAAAGCGGGAAGGAAAGTAAAGAAAAAAAGAAAGGAAGAATTAAAAAAATGTTTTCTGAAAGGGCTGAACAAGTTAATATAGCGGTTGACGGAGTAGGTGATCAGAATTAAAAAAAAAAAAAGATACAGTCATATGTCTAATAGATCAGACAGCAGAAACTCATCTCATTTTAATCATCACAATTTCAAATTAATAATAATAATATCCAACATGAACAACATAAATTAACTTAAAAAATATGAAAATGGAAAAATAAATTAAATAAATCAAAGAGATAAATAAAGAATAAATTTAAAGAACAGCTTAAAAATATAGATAAGCATAAAAATAATAAAGATAATATTATCAATAATAGTAATATAAAAATAATATTAATTAATAATTTAAAAATATAAATGATGTAGGCAAGACAATCATATAAATGTTCATTTATAAGAATGTAAATAATGAATACATGTATTATATATATATATATATATATATATATATATATATATATATTAAAATCAAGAAAAATCATATCCATTTCTGTTATAATTTATTTCGTGAACATTGTTATAGTCATCTCTTCAGACTGAAAGTTCTTAATAATTAGAGACTGTTCGTCTGGACTAATATACTAGATTAACAGGAGGAAGAGGAAACAAGAGATAAGAGAAGAAAAGGGGAGAGGAAGAAAGAAAAATAGGAGATTTTCGAATATAAAATTCTTTTTAAAACATAAATCAGAGCGAGAGAGGGAGGATAAGAGATATTAAATATTTATGAGTTTATGTGTGTTAATAATATTTTATAAATCTCTACAAAAAACGTTCAATAAAAAAAATTTCTGAAAACTTTCGGTCTGAAGAAATGAATATAAAGATATGCATCTTTAAGGATTTTTCTTGATTTATTATTATCATAAGGGTCTGTGGTTTACATTGATCTGTCTTTGGATTAATATCCTTCTTGGAATTATCCATACCAGTTACAAATTGATATTGGTATATATATATATATATATATATATATATATATATATATATAATTAAATTAACTGATTTAAAATGTTTTTTCGCCTATATAAAGAAAAAAAATACATATTTAAATCAGTTAATTTGTAATACTTATGCTCTGTAAATGTACATTGAGCACTGTTTCGTAAAAACAAAAAATATCAATAAGATGACCGGATTATCTCTTACTATTTGTTATATTCTCTCTATTCTCTCTATATATATATATATATATATATATATATATATATATATATATATATATATAAATGGGGGGTTTACTTTCAGATAAATATGAGTAAACTGAGAAAACCAGAGAAGGATAATAATACAGACATACAGACGATATCAAGATATATAGAATGATAAATAGAAACGGGATAGACAGATAGACAGACAATACCGACGATAGACCGATAGATAATATTGATAGACAGACAATAAAGATAAACAGAAAGACAAGACAGATAGAAAAAAACATATAGACAGACAATATAGATAGACAGACAGAAAATATAAACAGACAGATAATAATTCTAAACATCTTATTTATCAAATTCTGTGATACAAGTATAAAACCATTTCTGTGTCACTTTTTCCTTTTTTTTCCTTCATATTTTGTTAATTTTAAATTTAGTCTACACCACAAATATAATAATGTACTTATCCAACTACTTTTCGGTGTAAGAGAATTGTGTGATCTATGTATTTAAATGGTTTCTATGCGGAAATTGTCCAGCAGGAATACTAAAATAGTTACGCATACTGCTAACCGGGGATATCTATTAATTTATCCATGCTTATGAAGAACATTTTAGGATTTAATATGTATTGGTAGACAACAGAAATCGTTTGAAACGTCCAAAGAAAGCATGTAGGTCGGTATTGTATATTCTCTTTTCCTCTATTTCTCACTGAAGTGATAGACATGCGTTATCCTTACTCGCATAGTACCCATCAAAATACGAGATTACTTACGTATGGTACATATCTGCCTCTATGAGAATATCTGTTCGCTATGATTAAAATATTTCTTCCTGACACTTCTGCTTAAAGTCAGTGGAATATTTTCTCAATTTTAAATATATCCATCGTCTACTTGTGTTTTCCTTTATAAACGACAATCGAAATCGTTAAAATAGAAGGGAGAATAAAGAAAGAAGGAAGTTGTGATTGGTAGGTAAAAAAATAACTAGAGAAAAACGAAAAGAAAAGTTTCTATCTTTCATTAATCTTTTACATCATTGATTTAAAAAGTTCAACCGTTTATATGTTTTTTTTCTCTTGCAGAGTGACACGCATCTTATGTCATAACGTAGACAAATACTTCGGTAATGGTATATAAATGTTTGTAGGGATACTTCGACGTGGTGTAATTGTTAGCAATTTTGTCTCGCTAGAACAGTTACGGCGAATTTACAATTACGAGTAATGAGATCGATACTCACTGTGTGGCACTTGCTTTCGTCCTTTTACCACATATAAGCAACGCTTAGAAGAACACTATAAAATATTGTAGATAAAGTGAGACAAAAGAATCATTGATCCTGTGCTTCTAGGAGAAGCAATTGTTATGTAACTGGCTTTCAGAATCACGTATAAAATAACAGATGGACAAAATTAATGAAAGCGATGCGTATGGAAAATGCAGTGAGGATCAAACAGGCTACTGAGTCGTTTTAATCTACGAAACCAGTTGCTGAACATTGGCTTCTTTTGGTGTTCTAAATACTCATAAAACGCACAATAGCGTTGTGGTGTATGGTTTATTGATATTTCTGTTCATAATGTCTACTCATTAATGTCTTATGGAAAGCATGAATTTACTGCTCTTTGCACTTTGTTCCATTGCCAAATAACCTGGCATATAGTAGAGTAAGCGGGTGGGGAGTTTGGGCACACTAATCTTCCATTATTATGGAACCGGTCCAGGTAGTGACACTGCCTGATGTCTATCGAGCTGAGAAATTCCTATTCAAATACCCAATGGCGATAAAGAAATATTTTTGGAAGGGTTATCTTTAGTCTTTGATTATTTAGATGAGATCTTTTCAAAAGATTATTGACAGTCATCATTGTTCTTTCTTTTTTTTTAATCATTGACCTTTTGGCTCCCTCGTTTTGTCAGTTGAATTTTTAATTCAGAGTAGCTTTTTTCATTTTGCTGTCTTATTGTTACATAGGAATAAATTGTCGCTGCCGACACTTTAGTTTGAACATAGATCGCCAGTGAGCAAACACGGGTGATCCCATTATTGAATTAAGTGGATCATGTGACCATGGGTGAAACGCATAAGTAGGTAGTAGCGTGAAGTTTAAACGATCTCCATTTCTAGTCTATCCTCTATTACTATTCGTATTGCTATTTCTACTCTAGACTCTATTACTATAAGGACCGCCATTCTCTATACTATTCACTATTCAGATTAATATTAGTGCTAGATTATTTGAAGCCGTCTGACAACAGTATTGTTCAACAACGTTCCATTGTTGTATCTGTGATTACAAAGTCTCCACTACAACGAGCATTACAAAAGTGGCAACGAGTGTTCGTTGGCATCACAAAACTTATATCACAACCTTTCGATGAGTATATCCAATGGTCTCGTTCAAATGACTGTTGTATTGAATAGCCCCACGTGAGTAATAAATGAAACATTTATTCGAAACACATATGATGCTATTCTCATTAATTTTGCTAATCAGGACAGATATATTTGCTAAAGAACAATTGTATCAATATTCTATAATATCGATCAGCATCTGCACTGAAACTTTATATATTTATACTCAATCTTAAGCAGGGATTTAACTCAAAATTTACAGGCGCGATTTACCGTCGCTTTTATACCGTCAGTCAGCTTCTGCATTTAATCAAAACTATAAATAATATTTTAACCATTCATTCCCATTAAATAATCATAGTAAAATACGACAATTTCTATTCAATAATTTTAGTAAATGTACTATATGGCTCATTTCTATTTAAGCATCGTAGTAGTACCATATTGGCTAGTTCTATCCCATAAGCATAGTAGATGATCCATATCGGTCGTTTCTATACAACAATCCCAATAGAACTAATATTGTTGCATTTATTTTCCTTCACATTTATTAAATTTTTTTAATTCCTTTTTGAGAGCGTCTTTCTTCCGTTTCTGAGACGTATCTCGAAAGATATTGTTTTTTTGCTTTCTTCTAATTTCGTTCTTTATTCAATGGACACGGGCGTTTATCAGTAATTCAAGTTTGTTTTTTTTTATACATAGCCTACCACGTGGCTTAATTATTATTTTTAAAAATTGTTTAACCAAATAAAATGATCTAAAAGCCACCCAAGATATACTACTAAATTAAATTGTTGGAGGGGGTAACGGTTGCAGATTATGAGGATATGTAGGAAAGATAACGGTTGAACAACTTAGACTTGAAATAATTAATACTGTATCGTCCAGTAAATAATACTACCGGGTGTCTTTGTGGAAAAGACGACCGTGGCATTCTTAGAAAGCGGTTCTAAGAAAAGAAGATATCGAAAGAAATCTCCTTACTAACAGAATACGAAAGAAACTAGGATGATTTGTCACAGTTAACAAGTCATGACAGAGTTTAGCTCGGAATTTCTGAACTAGTGGATCTAATGAGTGTAGCTCGTCAGTACATTTTCCATAGAGTGCCAAGTGGCTTGTGATATCTTGAGTAAAGGATTTTATATTGGGAAATAAGGCCTCAGTTCCAATGCCTCGTAGGATCTTTTGAACTGTATAAAGGCTAGAAAGTGAAGACTAGCAGCTCCAGATCAGATACGGTAGAAATGCGTCATTTTTGGTTTGATCTTATAAGAGCAAGATCAAACGTGTCAGGAGGAGATAAATGTTTAGATATTTTCCCTACCAGTGTTAGAATTCGATCTTCGAACCCAAACAAAACCTAAGGATATAAATTTCAAAATTCTGACAGTCAATGCAAACAAACACTAACTACTGGGAAAAAAAGGATGTTACACAGTTTTTCTCATCCTCGCATTCAACAATGTGTAGTACAAATTTGAGCTTTGTTAATATCGATTAGCCAGTCTTTAAACTTCTAATTCAAACCAACACCAACAATGTTATGAAACAGACAATTTGTAAAGCCACTAAAAATCATAATTCTTTCAGGTCGATAATGTTTTGGGTTAGAAAAATCTTGCTACCGTGTTAACAGCGCGCGTATTTTTAACTATTTCATTTATTGTGATCTCGTATCCGTACACAGAATTGTTCTTGCACGTTAAGATTTTGTGGCATGAGCATGAACATGGAAACCTTTTCTAAGCTATTTACACTAAATGTTAATACGATTCTCTAAAACCACACAAGGTAGAGAGTTACTGTTAGAATAGTAATGAAGAATGAGGCGTATGATAATGCTGAAATAAATGATATGAACAAAATATTATGAAGATAAGGAGATAACAACTGACCCTTGACTTGTCCTAAAAGAAGAATTTCTCAGATTATAATTCTTTTTTATGTACTGTATTCTTTCAGGACTTGAGCAGCCATGACTCTCCCCAACTTACTATAATTTGTAGCCCTGATTGTTATATCTTAATTACTACTCATAGTTCCATCTTTCTATTTATCCAAACATCGTTACGTAGATTCATCGATGTTTCCCACTGTCTCTCTTGCCTTTATTATGTCCTGCGAGTGTCACACTTGCCAAGCCCTCTTTCCTTCTCATATGTCCTAGACTTTCAAGTGTTACCATTTTCCTTACATTTTCCTCGTTGCACACATTATTATCCATTAATGGCGTCCTCAACATTCTTCTGTAGAACTAGATCGATGTTGTCTCAAGTATCCTCTTCATCTATGATGAAATTGTCCTCTATAGGAGGATCGATAGTACATATTAATTCGCCACGCTTTTTTTTTTATCTCAAATGAAATTCTTCTGTCTCGTAATATTGGTGAATCTTTGGGAAGACATTTTTTGCGTTTCCAATGCGCCCTCAGGATTTGTGGGTCACACTTTCTATCATTTGTTATAACACTTCTCAGACAGTTAAATGTCTGCACTTGGTACTTGATTATGACATCTTCAGTTTCGTAACTCGCATCGTGAGCTGTCGCTTTTACTAAACATCATATAATATATTCTTCTACGGTTTAAGTTTAACTCTTACTTCTCTCTTTTTCCGTTATATTCTCGAAGTTCATTCTGTCTTCACCGTATCATCTACATATCGTTTATTGATAAGATTGTGCTCGCCGAAAATAATTCCTGGTATGTCTTCTAGTTCTCTTTGTATTATCTCGCTGTAGAGGTTGATTAAATCCGGTGAGAAGACATCCTTTTTATTACTATCCTTTATATCATTTATATATTAAAATTAATTAGG